>JAVJGG010000085.1:36408354-36433894 GCA_035590195.1 Aviceda cuculoides
AGGACCCGGCACTTGGCCTTGTTGAACCCCATAGGACTGGCCTCGGCCCATCGATCCAGCCGGTCTAGATCCCTCTGTAGAGCCTTCCTACCCTCAAGGAGATCAACCCTCCCTCCCAACTTGGTGTCATCTGCAAACTTGCTGAGGGCTCTCTCTTTATATTTTGTACTTCTGTACTGAACACTTCATTCTCAATTAATTAAAAAAAAAAAAAAAGTAAAGATTTTTTTCAGCATACCTATGGCAACATAAGATTCCTCAACTGAAATCCTGGTGGAAAGTGTTGAGATGAACAAATTACAAATGAATGTGGGAGATTTAATAAAATCGAACATTCAAGAGCTGACAGAAAAATACAGGAAAAATAATTTTTAAAATCAGTAGAATTCTTGAATGTTTAGTGAGTCACCCAGAGAAAGACTGCTCACCTCTTTCTGATTCTGTTTCATTAGAATCTTGACACAAAAAGAGTGAAAAATTACTGCAGAACAACGAAAAACCCCAGTAAGATTTATTCCTGTCTTGCTTCTCATTCTGAGCAACAATAAGCCCCCTGAAACATGGAGAAGATATTTCAAATACTTAATTAAGATACAGAAGTGATCTTTCTTTTTTCAAAAATACATTTAGCTTGCAACATATACAACACAAGAGTTACTCAAAAATACTTCTACAAATACATTGGTATCTATTATTTATATTTGCTTGAAGGCAGTTTTCATACTTTGCTTAATAAGGGATGTTAACCAATATACATAATTTCCTCTGGCCTTTCATAGGCCTTCATCTAGCAGTTTTTCACATAATAACGTATTCAAATTCAGTTTTTGCCAAAATAATATTTATTTGCCAGTACATCATGGGATGTAAGAAATCAGTATATCAAACAATGCAGCCTTCTATGTATTCTCCATTGGAAAGTAATGCAAATTGCTACAATTTACTGTAGTATTTTCTATGTTGGCTAAGGCAGGCATTTACACATGAATCACACATTAAATAGAAGAAAAAATTTAGGAGCCCCTGTTGCCAGTACTGCTGCCAAGAGAGTTTTGGCCCTCTAGATCTATCGTTTGCGTTACTCTTTTGAACCATTAAAAAGTGCTGTTACAACCTTAAAATACAGATCTTGTTCAACTGATTCCAAAATATCATGAGGTATTACATCAAAGAAGTATCAGAACAGTATTTGAGCTAGTACCTATATATGTAAACTAATTTGCACACACACACACAAAAAAAACCCCATAAAATGAGAAATTTTATGCATTTGAAATGTGTGAAAAATGAGAGCAACATTTGCAATGGAAATCCCTGTCTAGTTATCTATTGCTTTCAAAGCCCCACAGTATAAAGAAGTGCTTCATTTAAGCTTCAGAAAACATGGGACTATTTTAATATAGGTAATTAAATGCAGTGAATTGGGAATTCAGAAGTATGTTATCTACTTGTCCTGCTACTTCTATCAGAAGTGTCAAAAGAATCTTCAGTTGCCTTTTTTCTAGGCATGCATTGCCTCAGCGTAAAGCTCCGGAGTGAAGAGTGCCCAGCCCACCAAGCCTGGGCACAGATCTAACCTAGATGCTGAGCTGTAGCATATTTCCGCCTTGGTTGAAAATCAGAATATTGGAAACTCGGAGGATTATTTCAGTGTTGGAACGCACCGCAGTGAGATACAGATTGCATAAAAATCCTAATGTATCCCCAGCTCTTGGCTTGTAGTCAGACGGATCCTTTCCTGGGAAGTCTGGCATTCTGGCAAAGGCAGAGCAACCCAAATTCTGTTTGCTTCTAAGGACAGGCCAAATCTGGCTTCCTGACACGTCTCCCATCACAAGACAGCCAAAGGCTTAGGAGAGTGTCTAGTGTACAATACAGGTTATTTTGTATACCTGAAACTTTCGTAATACCGTAGATTAGAGGTTTTGCATGGGGATCAGCACTGGTGTAAAAGTTATTTGGTCGGATATTACTTATAGGAAAGTGAAGGTAGCTACACATAGCTAGATCATAAAAATCACAAATAACTTCATGTAGCATAATAGGGTCAAAGATTTTGATTTTTTTTTTTTTCTGAGACAGTAAGATGTCTATAATTTGTTTTCAGTGAGCACTTTTCTTTCCTATTTTGTAAATATTATCAAGTTGGAGTTTATTATGCTCTCAAAGATAAATCTGCTATTTGGAAAAACTAGAATACTTCTATTATATGATTAAATATTGATCAAGGGAATTTATCTTACCAAAAAGTAATTTCTCTTGACAGAAATGACACGAACTGCTCTTATGCCAAAATGAATAGTTTTAAAGTTTGTTATTTGTTATTTTTCTGTTTACCAAAAAAAAAGTCTAGTGACAAACGTTAGAATAAACCTGTTATTTAAAATGTACCTGTACCAAGACAGAAACCTATTCCATGGCAAACAAAATGATGTCTTTGTGCCCTAAAAAAATAAGAGAAGCAGGCGTGTATGTATCTATCCAAGCAGGTAGATAATGTCAATTTGCTGTCCCAGAAAAAGCACAAATAGAAAAGAAATGGTTCATTTTAAAAGTGCACTATATATTCAGGGTTCCCATTTCATAAATATTTTGCCTGCTGTGCACTGCAGTTGACCCTTTAAACATATCTAGTCAATAACCTATTGTTTACCACAAGTCCATTTTGTCATTTTGATGGTACAGATTCAACTGTGGCAATCTTCCTTTCTCTGCTTCAGTGCATACATGACTCCCTTTGGCTGGTACTAGCTCACAGAAAAGCCACTAAAATGTCATTAATTATAGCAGGTTTGAGATCTGAATGCTAATTCTATTAATGGACCTATGAAATTAGGACACTGTAAATCTAGATGAGCTGTGCTTGGGCCTCCTGCAAACTGGGCTGACCTGAGGTTACCTACTATATTAAATAAGAATTGTCTAATACATTTTTAGAATTCTAAGTATGTGTAAATCAGACCTTGTGAAGTACACCACCAGAGGGAATAGATAACTGCAGTACGCTTTCCATCTTAACTTCTTCTATTTATCTAGCATCAAATTCATTTGGAGTGCTTCATATCAGGAATCACTCATGCCCAAGGCTAAGGTGGGATCAGAGGAGGCCTTCTGGACACTTTCCCTACTGCATAGTCCCCAAATGTTAAAATTGCATTTATAAGCAACTTAATATTCGTATACCTAAAGGAGACTTGTTATGAAGCTGCCACGGGTCCCTAAAAGTATCTGTGAATTAACATTCTTTACATGTTCTTCCAATTCAGAAAACTTAAATGAATGATTTTTGACTGCACATTTTGATGTGTTTTGCTATTAATTTCCCATCTTTACTTTCAAGGTAATGTACTTTTAATTAGGCAATAATATATAATCTTCTGCTCATCTATCATTTTTAATCCAACGTGTTAGGAAATGCATAATAGAAAAAAGGCTCATCAGAGACCCCTTGGTGGTACAGCAAAGCTGGAATAAAATGCCATCTCCTGACAGTACCTCTAAGGTTTCATAAAAAGATAATGGATGTGCTTGTCACTGACACTAATGATCAAACATTTTCCCAGTTTTACTGGATATTAAATCGTGAACTATAAAAGAAAACCCTACAGTCTAAGCAATGTAGGAAAAAAATGCTACATTTTTTATCTCCCTTGATCTCTAACTAACATAAACCTTCTTATTCCACAGTTACTTTCACTGAATAGTCACTATGCCACGAATGGATGATGCTTACCTTTTACTAAAGTGAAGAGGCTTATTTTCGGGAGGAAAGACAACTCTCTAGGTTGCAGGATAAGAACATGATAGGTTATATATGCAAAAATATTTAAGTGACACAGCACACTAATTCATTACAGTATTTTCATCAAGTTGACTAAAGTTTTTTTAATCTGACATGAAGAATTTTTTTAATGGGTTATGTCTACTTTTTATATATTTGAAAGATAACCTCTGTTTAATATTTTCAGCACTATTACTATGATGTCAAAATAAAGAGAAGAGCAAGGCAGCAAAAAAAAAAACCAAACAAACCATGTGATGAGAAAAATACAAAGTAAATAATTACAAAAATAAGGATTGATCAGTTTGACAAATTAGATTAACACCAAAAAAACCCCCAGATCTAGTTTGAAAGCACTGAAAAAGAAATATGGCATGTTATTTTATTAGAAAGACAAAAATAACAAGACAAAACAATACCTTCTAGTCAATCACAATGGAATTAGACTCCTGAAACAGGCAGGTACTTCTGAGTTGTTCTGCATTAGTTTTCATTATAATATATTCTCATCTTTGCATTCAATCCTGCAAACGGTCAACTAAATAATTCTTCATCCCATGAAAGGGTTCACTAGGCTACATTCTGAAATTATTCTAGTAACGGGAACAAACCCATGTCCACAAACTTACTCATAAAGGAGAGGCTGCGCATTATTTTTTGCCTGTTGAGAATGTGCAGTGTCTTGCTGAGAGAAAGATGGATAATGGCAGAAATGCTGGGCTTGGCACAGATTGCCCAATGCTTACTGCAGGGCTGTATCCTTGCATTTCACGTAGCTCTTTAGCCAGTAAGATATTGCTGGTTGGCATAATTCTGCATAAAAGTAATATGTACATTCAAACCTAGTGTATTTTCCTAATGTATTCTGGCACACAGCAATGGAACATGTTAAGGCATAATGCTCTAACAGTCATTAAGAAAAGTAGGAAAGGGCTTTCACGACAGTATTTTTGCTTTGTTCTATTTTCTTCCACCGTCCTGAGTTTTCTTTTACATGAATGTTGCAGCACAACACAGCCAGCTCACACAACACACTACTGAAAAATTGAGCTTTGGGTTGGAAAACACAACAGACCCCTTCTAAGAGCAGCTCTTCTCAGAAGAATCTCTGTGCATTAATAGTAATTTGCCAGTACTCTTCTTTCTCATGGCATAATTTCAAATTATGGGCAGCTAGGGTCTGTCACAAGGGGAAGCACTGTACTTATGAGCCCCATCAATTTCAGTGCAGTTATTTGGGAAATAATGTACTAGTAAGAATAAGGATATCAAGACTTTCAAACAGTGTGCTGCAGTGACTTTGAGTATTAAAAGTACAAACTGGCAAAAAAATCAAAGTGGCAGAATACCTGGATAAGTGTTTTCTACTCAGTAATCCCAGTCAATGTCCCTCAACTAAAGGGCGACAATATAAATATAAGACTAAATGATAGCAACGGTTCCTATACCCTCCTCAAAAGGGAAAACTACTTATAATTAAAGAAAGCATAACCAAGACAATCCCACTTACGGGTGTGCTTCAATTTTGGCATAAATTGCGGCCTTAGTTACAGAACGTTTGCCTTCCCAATGCAGACATTATTCAGAATGCCAAATGGAAAATACAAGACATATAATTTTTCCTTTTTCTTTATTATCGCCTTTTAACCCAGACCCTTGGAATAACAATTTACTGTTTCTGTAGTGAAAACCACTGCCTCTTAAAGAGGAAAAAACAGGAAATTTAAAGCAGTGCTTAACCTAGAGATTCCTGTGAATCATTATTCCATCCCCCAGTTCAGTTTGTGAGCTGCATTAAAAATGTTTCTTTCAGTTCTATTAAAGTCCTCTGGTTAAAAGATAATCAAGAGCAAGAAATATAAACTAATAAAATTAAGAAAGAAGTACACAGCGTAAACCAGCTCTCTCTTTTCTCTGCCCTCTTGAAAGCAAAAGGGGTAGCAGCCAATGCTGAAGCAAAGCATTTTCCTTTTCTAAATAAACCTTTCATAAGAAAGAACACAGAAAACAGCACTGGCAGCATTAAATCTGTCTATCGTGATCTTTTCTGGATGTTAAATAGACTCCTTTTATAATCCTTTCATGTTTCTTTTATGAAATTTAAATAAAAAGCTCCTGCTTTTTACCAGATGGGTATGTTAAATAAACATTTGAAGTCTCAACTTAGTTGAGTTCAAAATCCAAACTTGTCTTCGTATCTGTCCTTTCCTAAAAACAAGCCATAAAAATCTATCTGCACTTACTCCTATGCTGTCCTTCAAGGGTATTGGACTACTTGCGCAGTATTCCTCCCCGGATGAGATTGCTTGCGCAAGACTTGCATGTGAAGAGAATCTAAAGGAGATATAAATGGTCTGTTTCCAATGGCTTCTTATTCCATAGTCCCTGATTTTCCAGGGCAAACAGTTGTCTTCTCCATCTTACCTTTACCTAAGGAAAGATTCTAACAGACTTTCATTCTCAGACTTGTTTTCAAAGACAAAACTGGGCCAGGGAAGTCACTGGGGTTTTGTTTGCTTGCTCCATACTTCTTTAATTTTTATCATTGTTTTCTCTTTACCAAATGGATTTCGCTTTTAAGCAATTTCTAACATTTTACTTAGAAGCAAATCTTGAATCTCCATAAAATGCAGATCCTTGAGCAGATCAGTCTACAAGACAAAGGATGTTTCAATTCAGAATAAACAGAAAAATAATCTGAATTGCACCAAAAGCTGTCTACTGTGGACTTAATAGTACTGTAAAGAATCTAATATCACAGCACAGCCTCCCTTCCCACCATTAATTGGTCTGGAAGAAAATGTTGCTGTTGCAGCTCTAAACATTTATTTAACTGGCTTCCTTATTAAGAAATGTTACAGTGTGAATCTTGGTGAAACAATGGCAGAACTCCTAGAACTCACAGAAATTGTCTATATTAATATATACCTACAAAGACTGATACAAAAAACCCAGACCAATAATAGTCATATGAAACTGAGAAGATAGACCTTATTTTGTCCCCACATCTTCTCATGTGGAAAAAAAAAAAAATCCCTATATTACTTCTCCCTGTACAGCCAGGCATTTTACATAGTGAAGTGAGATCTAGGTGTCCCACAGGCAACGGATAGTGAAGCTGAACCTCTTGCTTTATGGGATATCATCAAATACAGGAAGCTGAGAATTTGTCAGCTATGTATTTGTAAAACCATATCTTATTTAACATGGCTGCAGAGGGTAACATTCTGCTGTACACTGATGAACAAGAGTTCATCAAAACAGAACAAGTAAAAGTTGGTATCTACTATGTTAATGCAAAAGTCTTACTCTGAGGCTATCTTAAGACCAGGAAACAAAGGCAGGCAGAAAAAGCACAAACTGCAAATTTTCTGTTTTGATTACTAGTGTGTTTCTACACTACCTATTTAGTCATACGTCATCATTATTTATTTAATACACGACAGATAGGCATTGTACCAGACCAGATACAAAACATATGAACGACTTTTACGTATAGTTAACAGGTGCATTGCATTTATTTTACTAAGAAAACCCTGCAATAACCCTACAGGGTTATTTTAGTTAGTTTGAAAGTAATTTCAAGCATTCATACCAATCACTGGATTCTACTGTGAGTTTTAGAGTTTTTACTGTAATAGGTCCCACTTAAAAGAAAATTAGCTCTCTGCCCCTTGAGGCTCTGTAAAGACCACAAAGTCCGAAGAACCACAAAAGCACGAACACAAATGAAATTCTCCTAAGCTCAGTAAGATGTTAGCAGTGGGTTACCTCAGGGATCAGTGTTAAATTACAAGTGGAAAAGCCATTACCATCAATGAAGGTGAATTAATTTTCATCTTTCAGGCAACTAGCCCTTTCAAACACTACAACTGATTTAGGAATTAGACTAAATAAGTTACAAAAATAAACAGTGCTTTCAGATAATAGATACGTATTACTGGACGGAATACCCTACCGGCGTATAATATAGACAAAGTTGTTTGAAACATGAAAGGCAAGAGTACTGGTATAAAACTAAAACGTTGATTGGAGGCACAGATTACAGATTAACTGCTGCACTAATATGCACCCATGACTTGGAAGTTACTATATAAATCGGAAGACAGAAAGAGGGAGAAAAACACACAATATATCAGAATTTCCTGGCTTAAAGAAGTACATCACAAATGAAAACTCCGACTGGGTACTAAGGAGATAAATCCAGCAAAAAATAGTAACGATCTTTCTGGAAATGATTCAGTCCCTTGTACAACACAAACATAGTAGATTAAGTTTCAAAATCTAAAGTCAAAATCTATTCCCTCTCTCCCAAAGTCCATTCAGATGTCAAATTTTTAACAAAAATGAAACTGTTGGAAGAAAATTACCCAGATGAGCAAACCAGAACTGATGAATCTGGGGAACGTGCTTAACTCTATGTAAAACACAGAGCAATGATGAAATAAAACGACCACACAAAACAAAACCAGAGTAGCAGACATTGCTAACGCCCACGAACTGAAAATAAAGTTGATTGGTCTTAAGAACCAACTCGCTGCTGTGAATTACACCGGCCTATCACACCACTTCAGATGTTACAGGGAATACCCTTACACCTTCGTAAATGTTCCGAAGTTACGGTACTGGCCTCCACAATATTTGAGAACTGAACTCCTGCTTTCAGGAGTCTTAGCATGCAACATTTTGGTAGAATATGCAGAAGAAAAAAAAACCAACAATCACATTGTCTCAAGAGCTGGCAAACTTGTATCATGAATATGACTACGTTAAATATCAAAGTATAATTTTTCAGAAATACAAGCTACCAGAGTGATACCGCACAAGTCTACCATCAGCATCATCGTATCTTATTCATTGTATTTGAAACAATCAAAAGTAACTCTATTCAGTCTCTAATTTAGCCTAGAAAAGAAATACTGGAAGTATTTTAATTACACCCATAACACTTTTCAAAACCACAATGAAACTCAAAACAAATAGGTAAAGAGTACAGCTCTTATTTAATAATATTTTCATAAACTCCTTATCTTTTTCACTAGATGAAAAAATCACAGTAATCAAAACTTAATCTCTTTCTTCCAACAGAAAACACTATTGTCTGTGACTTAACTTTTTAAAAAAATCTAATTTACCCGTCTATGAAGTAAAGCATCACTGTTATTCACAGAAAAAAAACAAACCCCAAAATCTTCTGTCTGAACGGCAAAGCAATGGGAATAACGGTTTCATACCACTAAATGCACAACAGCATGTTCTTTCAGATAATACTTGCAATATCTTTATATCACATCCCCAAAATACAAACCTTTTATGTGACAAAGAAAATAAAAAAAATTGTTCTTGTTCTTTTGCTTGGGTTTTTTTGTTTGGTTGGTTTTGGTTTTTGTTTTTTTTTAAACACATTCTCACGTATAACATGAATTGCATTGCAGATAGCAGGGATTAATGGAAAGCTGAAAGCTTCTTACCAAGTACCCCAAGGCGATAGTTGACTGTGATGACTATCACATTCCCATAACTTGCTAGAACACTGCCATCATATAAATTTCCAGTGCCTTCCATGTAGGACCCTCCGTGAATATACACCATCACAGGCTTAGGTCCCCCACTGTCCCGAATGTCTGGAAAAAATATTAAGACACATTTTATCTCAAGAAAGTACCAAAAAAAGATACATGCAATATTTTAATTTTTTTTTAGTGAGGTTATTTTTCTTGAAGTGTTTCTCAAGCAACATCTCTTACATAAGGAAATGGGCAGGTGGACTTAAGTGTTTCTTTGTGGCTTGCTTATAACTAAAGTTCATATTTTTGAGACACTTAGCCTCAGAAAATCTGAAAGGAATCGAAAATGGTAATATGTTTGCTCAAATGCAATAGGAGAGTGGTCTGATTCTGTTCCTGCTGAATTTGACATAAAATCTCTACTAACATCAGCGTGAGCTCATTTAGGCAAAGTGCAAACACTTCTGAAAGCTCAGTCCTTCTTTCTGTTCACTCAGCTAAAATATCACCATATTAAGATAAAGAAGATTTCTGCTCGTATGTAAATTGTTGATTGCTTCCAGTACAGTTAAGACTAGTAATTTATAAAAAGTGTGTATAAACAGCTGTCTCTTGATAGGTCTGAAGTCTAAGTTCTCAAAAAGTACTTGGAAACTGTTTAACACTTAGACATCAAACAGCCATTGCTTGTAACCTGTGTAGCCTAGAGTTTAAGGTGCATGGGTACTTCTTATTTTACTAAATTGTGAAAAGGACTGTATATTTGAAAAAATAGCTGCCTGAAACACTGCTTATAAACCCCCACGCTGTATTCAAACCAATTGTAAGGTTCTCAAAAGTTACACCAAATGATAACAAAATTAGTTATTGACATATTAATTTGTATTTCTTTATATGAAGACATTGATTTGGGTATCCGTCCCTCTCCCCCACCCCCCAAATAGGACTATTTGCAAATTAACAACTCTACTCAGAATAAAATGAACACCACTGCTCCTTGTTCTTAAGTACCAATTCAAAGCCACAGTTAATGGTGGAATAATATATGGTTTTTAAAGATTTTTTTTTTTCTGTTGGACAGGAAAGAAATCAGCTAAGGTGTAAATTTAAACTTTTACATCTAGATTGAATGGTATTTTGATCTCATTTACTAGGTGTCTGAGTCTTTTCCACTACCCCAGTCATAAGACTCCATAACAGTCCCTAAAAATCAGGGAAGACAATAGCAGGAGAGCATATGAAAACTTCCCAATGGGGAACTGTACTGCATATTCTGATTTGAAGACATTTTTTGTCATTATGGCAGTATTCAAGTGACTTCCCTGATTACTCACTCCAGCAATTGAAGAAACCTCAGATGTATTGTTTACTCCTTTGATTTGGAGGAATCTTAGTTAAGAAGCTTTCAGGTAGGCTCTCTGTAGAATTGAGTCGTTTCTGAAGCACTGTAAAGGTAAGGGCAGTTACACTAAAAGCCCTGCTTTTTTGAATTTACAGAAAAAGATCAGCAGATGTACCTGACTGTTTATAGAAAGCCAGTTGCTATTATTACTTTGATATTGATTCTAACTTGAAGAAAATGCCAGAACAGTCAAGATCAGAAATTGGATCTTCAATATTGAATAAGTGATTGTTCTAGTACTTCCAACACCAAAAGGATGATGAAGGTTGTGCATGAAATTGCTTGTACTGCTTTCCTCACTCAAGCAAATAGTAAGGGCTTTCCAACATGCGATTCTCAGTGTGTAAAGCTAAGGAGATTATTTATCTTCATTGTCCATAGGATAGAATTATGAGCTCCTGAGGTTTAAAATCTACACCAAGGAAAAAGTCTTTTCAAATTCATATACTGTTTTCAGTAGATGGTTTGTTCATAGTCTATGCTTTTTTTTTTTTTGATACTAACATGGAAGCAAAAATAAATTATTAATCTGAAATCACTGTGTGACTGTTCCCAGCAGAAATTGTACACAGTTAATTGTATGCTTGGTGGTAGCACAGGGGGAGACTGTCTCAGAATTCTTCTTTAATTAAAATTACATAGAATTACAGAGCACCAACTGTGCACAGTAATGAAATGTTGGTAGTACTGGCCTGTTTATCTGGAAAATAATATTGGAATATTTAGAAAAGAATGGGTGTCCTTTATCCAAGAAAGGAAGCACACATTCATGACTAAAATTTGACATATAAAGAAGTGATTCTCTGACTAAATTCTGTCTATACCATACTTTTGTTATTTCCTACTACTAATATTCTTGTAAAGATTACAGACAATAAAGAAAGACTAATTTTCAGCTCCGCCTATGTGCCATGTCAGAGCAGTTGACATGCAGTATGAATTCTCCTCACGCTGCTTTGTCAAAGTCATCAATCTTAAGAGAAATCCCTTCTACAAAAGAAAAATCCCCTCTACAAAAGAACAACGGTGATTCTGTGCATCTCGGGCAGTGATCTGGTACTGGAGACATCTGTGAGGTTAGGCAGCGTTCAGCTGAGGCTACTGGGACTCTGAGCGATGGATTACGTAGACGCTACGGAGCACTTCCCGTCAAGAAGAGAGATCGCTGCATTTTGGTCTTACTGACAGCGGTTTCACATCAATTGCACGCTATAGCTAGGAATATCTGAAAGGTACTACTATTCAGCTGGGAGAGTACTGTTTAAGTACAGATGTTATTAACTGGTGGATGTTATTTAACAATAAGATCAAAAGAAGAGAGCAAAAAAATCAGACCATAATCAAGAATTGATTCCTACCTGAGAGTAAGTGTTCCCCCATGAGAAAACTACCATCCTTTAAAATTAACATGAAGGAAGTATTAAGATAAACTCTGTGAGGAGAAATTCTGTATTGGTACAAAAGTGGCAGAAAGATGCACTTTTCAAAAGTGCTTATTGGACTTAAGTGTTCAACTCAAAGAAAATAATTGAGATTTTGGCTTAAACTGCAGTTACACTTTCTTACACAGATTAATAGTTATTCATGGATGCAGATTAACAGCTATTTGTGGAAGTAGCTCATTCTGAACCTGAAGAATTGGGGTGCAAATGTGGCATCATTTCTGCCAAGTGTAGGTTTATATATTGATTTAATTTAGTTGTGTACTGAACTTTTTGTTGCATTTTATTAAGTGTGCATTTATTAAAAAGCAGACACATGAATATTTTCAAAGACATATGCAGGGATAGTGCTGCTCAAATTCAACTCTTCTGTTTTCAGTTACACAGAAGATAAGTTTTGAGAGCTGTCATTTGTTTGGCTTTAAATTGCTAGTTCATAAAACATCTAAGGAGGTCTTAATGTATAGCAGAGAATGACCTTATATGACATATACATGAATTTTCTTCTTATGATTTCCATCATGTCCTCTCTCCTGTACCTTCCTAGTGTCTGTTGCATCTACTTTTTGTGTCTGGTCTTAATTACATTACAGGCAATTTAGGAACAGGGTTGTCTTTTATTCTGTTTGTTACATCACACAACAGGGAACCGGGTCTGACTGTGAATACCAGTCACAATAGTCATATATAACAACACATAATTATAGCTTCAGTCATTTGAAGCTGATGTGAATTGGCCACGTGACTTAACAAGTATAATTTGCAGGGAACAGCCAAAATGGGAAGGGAAGAAAGCCTACCTGGAGACAGCTTAGCACAAAAATATAATTAGTTTAGCACAGATGTCACGAGCAGTGTTTATCTAAATGCTATAAAAAATTGTGACATTTTGATGTAAGGTAGTAAGTAAATCTTGGGTTTTGAACAAGAAACAGCACAAGAACACTGGAAAACTTTTAGAGTGGTTACTATAAAACCTATGTGTTCCTTACACAGAATATTACATGGATATGCATAGCTCTTCCATAAGCTGTGGTCCTAAAATATTTAAGTAGAGCATGGTACTAATCAGTGCAACTCTTAATCATTTAAAAGCCTTTTAACAGTATTTGACCTTTCAGTTCAAATCTATCAGATGCCTCATAGATGCACTGCTATTTTAATAAGCTAGTGCACATAGCAGTGCTAATATTTAAACATCCATTAATACCATGTTTTTAACACGTGATATAAAACTAGATGTCCTGAGAATATTAAAGTAACTATTGAACTTCTGTTAGGAGTGGCAGCGAGGTTCTAGCCATGTTCCAGGTTTTAGAATACAACCTGCGCCCATCAATTTCAGACAAATAGAATTATCTCCTTTTTTCTGTTTGTTTTTGTATCTGTCAAACCAATGGATCATTTTGTGCATTCTCAAACATTTAATTACCTTTACCTGAAAGTAACTCAAGAACCTGATCAAGGACTATATGAATGTATATTCTAACATAAAAAAAGGCCTATGCTTTTACAAGTAAGCGTCTGGAGCAGATTCTCATTAGAGTAGGACCTCAATAGCCAGGAAGGTAGTAATTTTAAATTATTAAAAGATGATGGTTAGAAATGCAAAAGCTGACAGACTCTTCACTGTACAAGCAATGCTTGGCAGTGCTAAAAGGATAACGGAGCCCCAAAGAGGTGTTTAAATTAAAGGTCTGTCAGAATTTTTATTATGCGTCTTTTCAAGTATTAATATTACCACCACAAAAATTCAACATAATTTGAACTTAGGTTCTCAGCGTAAAGGGAAAAAATTAATATGCAAGCGACACTAGACTCTGTACTTGGGAGTTGGAATCACAGAACTATAATGTGAATGGGTGACGGGATGAACAGGAATCAGGAATATGTCTCCGTGTATCAGCCACCAATTTCACCAAAAGCAGTAAGATCTGTGCTACTCCAGCCTGGCTGGAACTCATTAAAGGCTATAATTAAGGCTGGAGCATGTGGTCACTTTGTGAGGTAGACAAATGTGTTCTGCTGTTTACTGATCTCTGAAGTCAGAAAATGTACAACTAGTGCCAGACGGAAAGATTGTTTCTCTCCCTATTTCTTACCACGTCAGTTGAAAGCAGATGAAATGCTAAACTTGGCAACCTAGTCTATTTTAATACTAATGGAGTAATAGGCGTTTTTGGAGAAGATCCTCAGTTCTGAAATGTGCTCTTTTGCGCCAGTGATGCTACAGTCTGTTAAGCATAAGAAGGGCTTTGCAGATGCATTCTGCATCATTAGTAATTTAAAATTTGAGTGGATTTGTGTTTGTTTTGATTTAAAACATGCTCTGGACCAAGAACTTCCCTCAGTCAATGAAGTCCAATAGCCCATATAAGACAGAGCATCAGACTAAACGATTAGAATCATCACAGTTACAGCCTGTGAACAAACAGCAACATCTGTTCCTAATCTGTCTCCTTTTTCACAGGAGAGACGGGAATGGAGAAGGGAAGAGTAGAAACACCTAGTGATTACAGAGCAGACCCCCCTTCTGAGGCTGTACTCTCAGTTCCCTGCTTTACTGCGGTCATGGTGCCTGCATTCCTCAAACTTCGCATCTGTATTCATCATTTCTAAAAATGGAATAATAGCATTCCTCTATCACAGAGGGATGCTGTGAGACTGAATACATTAAAAACTGAGAGATGCTCGAATAGCATTGGGGACTAAATAAGGATCTAAGATTGACAGATTGATGTGCTAGGTAAGGTGCCTATGACAGAATGGTGGATGGGAAGAATTCATTTGTGAGCAATCCTTCATGGATATTTCATACGGCACTAACTACCTAGAAGTCCAGTTCTGATCCCTGAGTACATAGGCTGATTAATGATTTGTGTTGCTATATTTTAAGTCATGCAAAGGATTCTAGCATACAGGAACTAAGGGTGCATAAAGAGGTACTGGGTTTTGCTATAGCCAAATTACATCAAGTTAAATTATTACCTTACCAGAATTAAGACTGAGATAAGATATTATGGTGAAAATATTTTATTTTTTTTAAACTAAGCCTTGTTTCTGGGCTGGGGAAGGTAAAGTTTATTCAACTGCTAAGCAACTTAAAGTTATATCTTGCATCTACACTAGATACTGCTTACCTGTATATCAGCAAATAGGCAAATCCACCACTGCTATAAAAAGGGAAAGCCCCAATGCTCACTGGTTGCAGGTGCTTTTGCCACTCTTGGTTTTGGTGCCTGCTCAAGTAGTCCAATACTTATTGAAAACCAGGCAAGCAATTTCAAGTGTAGACATGAAAGGGTTAAACAGAAACAAGAATGCATCCAGACTGGGGAAAGAAGACATTTATATAATTTCTGGATTTTCACACATTTCACACTCATAGAATTTGAAAACACCTTCCTTTTTTAAACAGCAAATTTGCAGATCATTAGCTGGTAATGTGCACTACTGCCTTTGGGTCTTTTGAAAACAAAAATGAAAAATGATCTAATTAAGCCTGGTCTACTGGTTGCAGCACATACCAGAGACCCAAGTCTGATTACTGATTCCACTGCTTGTGCTGGCAAGGTTTGGACCACAATACTGTGGTAGTGACACGTAGCAGCAGATGGGAGTAGGATTATTGAATGCTGTTTTAAAATGAAATCTTCTAATCAAACTCTGATGTTTGCGTGACACAATACAGAATATTTTCCAGGCATTTGATCCAAGAAGCTGCTACAAAAGGTCTTTCTTCAGGAAAGGTATAACACAAGAAATGGATACATGGGCTCTAAATTTCTTAATACAGGGACCATCCTGGGCATTTTAGAAATCACTGTACATTGTCTGTGTAGCATGGACTCTATGGTTACATGACAGAGCTGGTTTTCATCATGTATAGCCCAATCTTCCTAATATTCCAACTTCACCATTCATTCAGTTTGCTATTTGTTTTATTTTGTTCCCAGTTATTCCTTTGTAGCTTTTTATACTGAGTAAAAACTACCATACTGCAAAAGGTGAAGGGTTTGATGGAAAGGTTAGCGGAAATCTAGACAGCTAAGGTGGCTTTTTGCTTTGCCTCTCTCTTTCCCGCTACTTACACCTAAATAAATACGACTTGAAGTTTGTGAACTCTTCAGTTCTGCGTGTGTAACAAGTGCTAAAGTTCCAGTGCAGGAGAGCAGGTTCACAAAACGCAGGTCGTCTGATACCGCTCCTCCGCTGAGGGACAGTGAAATGCCGGGCTCCAGCAGCCAAGGCAGCAGACATCCCAGCAGCTTTCAGTGTCTACTGATCATAAAAATTCAAATTTGCCCTGTCTCTCTGTGACTCTCGGAAGCAGTAAAAGTCTAATTACTGCCTGCATTCTTCTATTGGCACGGAAAGGAGAACAAAATTGTCACTTGTATGCCAGAGAAAATTAATCCCACTCCTATAAATTACAGAGATTTATTAGTGTTGTAAATGCGTTTCTTCCCCTCTAGTTTGACTGCTGTGTTCTTGCAGTCCTTTTTCTCTCTCCTACAATTGTCAATGTGGGAGACGGGTGTTCTCTGACATGGACACCTGTTCTCCAAAGAGCGAGATCCCTACTCTCACCTGATACTACATACTAAACTGCTTTCTGATAGCAACCACTCTCTACTGAATTTTAGCAAACCGAGTAGTCTCTTTTAAGCGTGTCTAAGCAGAGAAGGACTCAACAAACGTTAAGCCATTAGCATCTATCTTGGCAATTATACAGCAATTTAGGAGAGCCATTAAGGTCCACGGGATTAATAACCCAGGTTTCAAATTGTTTCTTAAACCATATTGTTAAAACAAGACCAAGTAACTCTTAAAATGGCTAATTCAGTGTCACAGGTCTCGGAGAATACACAGGATTGTCCCTTGCAATATTTTGTCATGAACTAATGTAAAAAAGACTTGGATTCATAGAGCTAAGTGGATCTGAATTATCATACTTAGCTTTGAATAATGTAAGAGTTTTCAAAGGAGATTTTCAATTAGGTGGTTCTTTCAAATCTCGGGCCAACTGGTGGGCTTTCATTCATATGCTTAACACACAGATTCAGTAGAGGATTGTAAAACAGACACATACAAATTTGTGGGTTTATTTGTAAAGTTTCTCTTCAGTTATTGGGTAAGAAGTCAAATGCTCATATTTGCCTTCCTTCATCTTTTGTGATAAGACTGCACGTTTCTGTTTGAGTAAAACAGTTAATGTTCTGTGTGATGAAAAATTTCTTAATTAAGAGCCTTGCAGTTTACAAGTTAAGCTTCATCTTAGTATCTGGCAAAAAAACAAAAAACAACAAACCTCCAGATATTAACAGAGAAGCAAGTAGCAACTCTACCAGTCTTATATGGTAATTTGTTTTACTCATTGACCATAAAATATACAAAGTATGTGTTTAAGATTCAGAATTTTGAAGCACATCTACTTGAAGGGATGAGACTGCTCAGGAGAAAGAGCCCCTTGTTACCATTTTCATAGCCCTGAAAAAATATCAAATCTGCATAGCTTATATGATTAACAGCCATAATTCATAAACAGTATAATATGCTTGACATTTCAAACTTTTTACTTTACTTAGTAATACAGTTTTCTAAGGGGTGTCACAAGCAGATAGGCTTCTTTGTATGCTTGTAGAAAACATAAAGAATCAGATCCCTTTAGATGACATCAAGTTTAGCTCCACTGAATTCACCAGTGCTGCACAGAGCACCGCCAACTAAAATATTGCCTGCCATTCCAGGGCTACCTCTCTTCTACTGGGAGGTGGGGTAGTTTTGCATTTGTTCATGGCAAGGTAAATGCAGAAGGCTTCATATTTGGGGAAATTCAGTTGCTTAAGAGACACTTTCTAAGAATTTTCTGTATTTTTCCTTTTATAAACACAACATTTTATATGTTTATCAAACTGAGATCAGTCAGTGAAAAAAGAAACATCTTTGTACTTGGTGAAATACATAGGGTTAGAAAACATGCAAAAAGGTGTACAGAGAAACTTTTAAAGAGTGTTAGTTTAAATAGTATGGACAAAATTCAGTCAAAAGGTGGGATGCAACATATCAAAAGTCCATTTCAAGAAAACAAAAAACCCTCCTCTTTAAATATTGTTACTGTTTTGTATCAAAACGTAGAACTTAACAACATTCTTTCTTTTAAAAAATTAAAAATATATATATGTATAACAACAAGCAAGAAGACAAAACACATCAAAAATGGGAATTAAAAAAAAACCTCTTCAAAAGAAGACAAGAAGTCAAAAAAAGAGGGGAGAAAAAAGATTTTCAGGGATCCTTGTCATGCAAATCAGTTTGGCGGCAAAAAAATACCTTCATCTTCAGCACCGTCATTATCACCTAAATCATCTGTCTGTTTCTTTGTAAGGGGACCTAGGATTGAGAACGGAGAAAATGGAGGAAAAAAGACAATTCAAGAATATACAAGACCGAGGAAAAAAAAAACAGTGAATATTAAATTCCCATGGATGTTTCAAGAAAAACATTTGCAGGGAGGGAAATCTTAGTTTATAACAACCAATTTTTCATTACGTTTTTCAAACATTACAGCAAAACCTTCCTTAGGGGGTATGGCTATTAGAAACATCTAGCACAAGAATCAAAGAGTGCCCAGTGCTTTATTGTTTTTAAATGAAGAATCAAAGCTTGTTTACTAAAAGCATACCCACCATAAACTATATTTATCCATTTAATTGTTCTTTGTTGTCGTTATTAGGAACTGCCAAATTACCTCTTGCATTTGATGCAATAAGGTGGCTAATCAAGGTCTTGACAGTTGGTTAAAATAATATTTTCTGTGAAATGTTGATTCACATTTTCACGTTTAACCATTTAAGCTTGTATTTTACAAAGATAAGCATAGGTTTGGCTTTTTTCTTTTTTTTTTTTTCTTTTTTTTTTGACACACTCATTACATTCTCTTTTAAATAGAATTTTAGATTCCCTTGAAACCTTTGACTACCTGCTGAGATATTTGTAAAGAAACATTAACATCCACATGTAAACTAGAAACCAGAGTGAAATCCTAGACCAACTGAAGACAATGATTTTTGCCATTGATTTCAATGGGGCCAGGTTTTCGCCCACAGTATACAAAAGTTGCATTGAATATGGAATTGAGGATTTAGCTTGGGCAAGACACACAATATCATAATTCCTTATTTCTACAGATGGATGGTAAGACAAAATTCTTTCATGCCCAGCACCTGTATTATTAAGCATTAATAGATTCATCATATTTTCCAAAGGGAAAAAATCCCGCTCCTTTACTCAGTAATAAAAATATACACCAGAAGGAAAGTCAAAGGCCATTCTGAAAATATTTCCACGTCATATATTTTACACACTTACGCACAAAACAAAAGACAGTTGGAACTCAGCATTATCTTTCCTTTTTTTTCAGAGCTCTCTCATTTCCATGACATTCTGTAATTTGCATGCAAAAAAGCAATCAGTACGAACACAGGACTAAGTAACAAAAAAAGAAAAAGCCAGCCAAGCAGAGTAGAAAACAAGAACTTTCTCATGCATAAAATAGCAATAGACAAAAACAACAACAAAAAGAGATGAACAGTATGTGTTGATATTTGCAGTAGATGTAGGCAAGAGACATGCATTAACTCTAAGCACTATGGAGTATTAAAACATTTGTATTTAAAAAGCTCTCTCTAGCTCTTATTTTACAGGATATTAGTCATTCAGCATTAAACCTGTTGTTTATAGGCAAAATACCATGTATTTGAGTGATGCATTTAAAAAAGAAAAATTCATAAAATGTTTGTACCAGGTGCATGGATTTGAGAAACAGAAACAACCCATGAAGTACCATGAGATTTTAACTGCGAATGTAGTAACTGGACCATATTATTGAAAACCAAAGCTGAACACCTTAATTACTGCATCAGTCAAGAGAATAGTTTTAAACTCCTTCTAAATACAGAACACTAGAATTATATATCATAAATTAAACACGAGCATTTTTATAGTCACACCTGCAACAATCACTCTGTTTAATACAGAGCCTTAGTCCTAATACAAGCCCTGAGTATCATCTTTACAACATATGGTATCCAGATAACATGATCCTATCCAAATGCACACATTGAAATGTTTTGCTGCCCATCATCCTCATACCATAGCAATTTTACTTCTAAAAGAATAAAACTAGAAAAGTAAAAGATGTATGCAAAGAATAATAATAATTTCATGGTGGGTTTTCAGCATGGCGAACAGGAAGAATGTACTTAAGAATTTTAAGCGCTATGCACTTAACAGAGCTATGCACTTAATAATGAAGAGCAAGACACAGCCAAAGATAGATAGATAGGTATACACGTACACATTTTTAATGCCTTCTTATTAGCTTTTAAATTTTGTAAAGTCACCAGAAAGGAACAAAGTAGCATCTGGAAAGGCAAACAGCACACATTTCTCCAAATAACTTGCACAGAGAGGAGCGATTCCTTTTCTGGCTGATGCCAAAACAATGAATGTTACTTTCTCTTTAATAGCTGGCCTTTGTGAGGTATTTTGTGTAGGTGCTGGTTCCAGATCTCAACAGCAGTTAAATAGTGCATCAAACACCCCAATGTAAATGACTGGTCTCATACCATCTCTGATTTTAGAATATGGTGAAGCATAATGGCCTCACTAATAAAAATAACCTGGATAATTTTAGTATTTATACAGTTATGAGTTTCTCTGAAAACTATAAAAAAAAAAATCAGACCACCTTCCTTATAATCACAGAACAATTTAGGTTGGAAAAGACCTTTAAGATCAAGTCCAACTGTTAACCTAGCACTGCCAAGTCCACCACTAAACCATGTCCCCAAGTGCCACATCTACGCATCTTTTAAATACCTCCTGGGATGGTGACTCAACCACTTCCCTGGGCAGCCTCTTCCAATGCTTGACAATTCCTTTTGCAAAGGGGCTGGCCTCTTTTTAAGGTGCCATAGATTAAACGTGCTGTCAAATACAGCTAGATATCCATTTCACAATACAGGGGCTCTGCTTGCCACATGCCCTATGAAGACATGTGGCAGGCCCACCAGGCACCAGAGCGGTATTCTGTTGAGAAAGAAATGAGATGTGATTTCTGCCACAAGTTTGCTTTGGTCTGCAAATATAACGGACCACATCCATTACATCTCAGCAACAGCTAGCTTAGAGAAACACAGACCAAAACGCTTCAGACAGGTTTTCGGTTTCCTGGAGTTACAATGCTATCTGAGGTCTAGAAACCAAAGCAGAGTTCGGTCCTCATGCACCAGGTGTGAAACTACTTACCTATTATCTGTATTTTACCTATACACACAGGGGTGCTGTGAAACTTAATTCGCATTACTGAATTGCTCTGCAATCCCTAAAAGCAACACCAGCTCAAGACCCATTACGCACAGGGCCGTCTACAATGGCATACAGCAACATCAAGGGGTTCAGTCTTGAATCCTCGAAGAGGAAGCAGAGCTCTGAGCTTGACTGTTCGGTGTTGCCCATTTCATGTGTGGCTGCTGAAGAAATTTTCTGAAATCATGAAAGTAGTATTAAGAGAAGTTCTGGATTAGACTTCCACCCGTTTCAGCAGTAATTCTCATTCTAAAATCAGTAAGAAATGGCTTTGGCTTCTGATTCTTCGGATAACAGACTACATTGACTAACGGCATCGCTGTGTCTGTATGATCATAAAAAAAGGCTGATGTCTTGAGTTTTTACACAGAAAAACATGCCAGAATCACTATCAGATAAACAAAATAAAATCTTACAGGAAGATCCTACAAAATGTAACAGCAATAGTCTTTTTAAGTTTAAAAAAAAAAAAAAATCAGGGCTGAAATTGCTTAGTAAGTGTATAATCTTCAGTTATTTTCTGCAGGTTTGAATTAATAGTCTACAAAAAGTCTGATTTTGTAAATTCAATGTATCCTTCAACTAGATTTATTTCTTCAGCCCTGTTTATTCAGTATATGATTCTTTAGGTTTCTTCCATCATTTTAATATTTTTTTCAGGTAACACAAACTAATTATAAAAATACTGATATGAAGACATGATGGAGTAGGAGCCAATAAAACAAGAGAGAGTATATATTTTACAGATTTGATTGCCAGAAGTCTCTCATCCACAATTACTTTCCACTGTTGTTCCACTGTAGCTTCTTTTCACTTTTTGTGAAGGCCCACTTATTCCTCCTCTTTGAGCATTTCACTTCCCAAAATGGGCATCCATTAAAAAAAAAGACCCTTTTACTACGCTTAGGACATAAGCCTTCCAATAGATATGCTGCTTTATTGTGCTGGCCTAAATTTTAGCTACAGCTTATGTAATAAATATTAAATATCAACAACGTAATCAGGTACCATAAATAATGAGGGTGAAAAAGGATACTAAAGCTTCTAAAATGCTGATACGAAAATGATTTACTTATCAAGAGTCTCTCTAAGGTTTAGTCTCATGTTGCTGCGTACCCATAACTCTCATTAATGCTAATGGGAAAGTAGACCCCTAAGTCAGTTTAAAAAGGGGAAGAAGCGATTACTGCAGTTTATGCCTCCTAAAGGCGATGAACAGTCTTGCTACAAAAGCTAAAGGAATGCTGCGTACAGGAAGAACTCCTAGCAAACTCTCTACTCATTTAATTTAAAAAAAGTTCTTACATTATTTAAAGTATTATTCAAATATTTATTCTATTTGTATTGCAGTCAGTGCTACAAAAATACATGATGCATTTTAAAATCTCAGTAGTTGACTACTGTATGTTTGCAGATGGCTTTCCTTTACTCAAAATGAGAGAAATAACATACCTCCTGTCCAGTTAGCTAAAGAGTAATTATGCGCTCAGAAATAATTAAAGTCTAGCCATATTAATTCTGCTTTTTATCATTCCCTTTGATGAGGGACTAAGGTACTTTAGCTCCCAAATACATTAAAGCTGATTAAAAATTCTCTCTTTATGGTCTTGATTCGGCAGAAATTATCTGTGGCCTTTTGGACCGCATATGTGTGCGAGGCATGGAAGCCGTGGATGTCATTAGCTTTTTGGCCCAGGAAAGCTATTCATCATAAAAAAAGTCATACTGCAAATAGACAACATTTTGTGAAACAACAGTACAAATCCTCTAAACTTAATAAAACTGTGCTTATGTATACAGACATTGTTCGGGCCAAAATGTTCTCCTTCGGTAATGAGAAAAGTGGGAAAGAAAAAAAAGGACCTTTTACATTAGGTTAAGTACGCTCCACAGATCTAGCAATTTAGAAATCTCCATAGCAATAAGCATTCTTTGAGTTCATGTGTCTATGCAATAAAAGGAGAAAGAGATGAGATTAAGGCCAACTGCTGAAATAATACAGGTATTAGAAAAATTCACTGAGTGGGTTGCAACACCGTGGAATCTGGTAGTGCACATGTTAAATACAATTTTATATTTATCTTTAAACTTAGATTAAGTGCCTCCATCCATCCATTGCTATTTCTTCTCCATTACCTCTTTTTTTTTTTTTTTTTAACTCAGCACTGAAGATCTGTGAAGTGGAATTACCTCACCTTTTTAGGCCCTACCCTCAGATCCAAATAGCAAATAACCAATCCTTTGTTATTTCAACTATCATTTTTATGCAACAGACTGACTGAAAAAAAACCCAATAAACAAAACAAAACACTGTGCTGAATTATCACTGTCTAGCAGATGCTAGCTGAGGCACAATAACATATTGCACCTATCTCCTGTTTTTAATTTAATGATGAGTTATAATTAACAATCTTCAGACCTCAACATTTCCAGTGAATTCAAAAATCAAATTCTTATGCGTTGAAATTAAAACATAACTATATAATAATTTTCCTTATAAATATAATGACAAATTGGAAAGATACAGCATAATAGTCATCTGATGAATACTTTTATAAAATCATCTTCATTTGAAAATTAGAAAGTTGTCAGCAAAAATAAAAGAACCAGAACTCCTTACAGAAAAGATATTTGGAAGGTACAAATGGCAGCTGGGTCTTAAGAAACACTTAACTGAAAAAAATATCTCTTCCTATTACCACACTTTGTTACAACAGACAAACAATCTACTTCATATTTTCCCTTATTACCATCTTGCTTTCACCACATGTTCACTCCTTTCCTTGTCATTTACCCCCCCTCAAATTCCTTTTATTTCCATATTGTACTTATTTGTAATATTTGTACTTATCAGCAGGGCAAAGCCCTGGTCGACTTTGCTTTTTGATGATAACATTTGCACTCATGTTTTAACAACAAATGATGGCACAAACCTCAGTCAATTCACATCTGACTGCCTGATTTGTGATGACAATCAAGTACTGTAATTAGAGCTGCAAGTAACTTAAATTTGCATCCGCAAGTGAATGACAGGTGCAAATTGAACCCACAAAAGGGTTGCCAACTTTCTTTGAAAATTTACATGTATAAATGCTTTGTCACTAAAGAAGCTATTCTGACACTTCAAGACTAACTCCTGCTGTGTCTTTTATAACAGCATATTGCTGAAGTGTCACACAGAAAGAATGTCTAATCCCGAACCTTTTTATTCACAAGATTAATCACACTGGCTGGATCTTGATTTCCCTTAAATCTGAAGGAACTTCATTACTCAACACTAGATTTGCATGAATTTAAATGAGATCAGAATCTGGGAACGTAGATAGAGTTTCACTCCTCTGCTTCCCATTTTAGGTGCAGCCTGAAATTCAACGTATTCTTGGAGGTGAAGGCACTTCATGTTCACGTGCCCTGGAGAAAACAATCCCAATGAAGCTTCATTTCAGGCTCTCTTTAAATCCCATTCCCGTCGCAGCTGGGCACTCTATAAATCCATTTCCCTTTCTAGAAGGCTTTTGGTTAGATGATGTGCCTTACACGGAGTGATGCACGACTAGAAAAGCGGGCAGGATGCGTACAGACCTCTGGGTAAGCCACACTCCCCTGGGGGCCCATCCCCGCAGCAGAATTCCAGCCCTGAAGATGCCGGCAGCGGGCACACCTTATCCCTCTGAATGTCGGCCTGCCTTGGGCACCCTTACAGCGTCCCACCAGACGGCATTTCGGGTGGGAATAGCTCTGCTCCGCTCTGCCCCTGCACAGCAGCGCAGACACGGCGGTACCACTCGCGAGACTTGCCAGGACAGGGTCAAAGATGGCAGAGGTACTTTTTTTTTTCCTAACTTTCCATGAAATACAAAGCTAATATCCCAGGTGAGTTGTCTGGTAATCCGTACAGAGCTGCAATGAAAACATAGCTCATGCAAGGAGTATACTTAGTTCAAGAAGGAAGCAATTCAGTGGCAGAAATAACAACCTGATAATTATTCTAGACATCGAAGCTTCTGAACTACTCTGACTTCTGTTCTAGCCAGTG
>JAVJGG010000085.1:36433994-36447078 GCA_035590195.1 Aviceda cuculoides
CCCCCCCCCCCCCCCCCAAAGTCCATTGGAGAGGGGAGAGAGGAGTGAAAGACATTGATTTATTTTCTTTCCAGTGAAAGTAAGGAAAGGAACAGACTCTTATGGTAAAGCAGTGGTTGTTCCATCCATTGGAATTATAAATGAGGAAAAGGATGCCTTGAACAGACCAGGACTCTGCTGACCGAGGTTGACGCGGAACAACGAAGTCCGTGCATTTAACCAGGAACACTGCAGTTGGAGTACAAAGCTCCAGAGGTGAGGGATGGGCAGGTAACAGACATGAAAAATGAAATTTGTAAGCTGTTATACGGCTGTTATCATCAGCATTTACCACTCCAGTGCCACCTCACTTGCCAATATCACAAGTCCATGCAGCTTTTAACATTTTACTTGCATTAATAATTCATGTTGTTTTACAGATACTTATATTCCAGGGTGACACACTGCTATAATGAATTGAATGCAACATTACACAGCTGTGCTACCACCTGAGCTTTCAGATCATGAATCAACTCTCTCTCTCTACAGGTAATGACTACAATGCAGATCCTAATGAAGACTTATGCACATGCTTAACTTTAAGCCTCCGAGTAAGTTCTCTGAAGTCAACAGGTTAAATCTCCTAATAATACAAAGACGGATCCACTACCATTAACAGAACTGCTCCTATTTGCATCTGGGCCAGGAGGTCAACTCAGGAGTAAGAGTTAAGCAGGAATGAGCATCCCAAATTTCTAACTTCCCTCAGTTATTCTATGGGTAAATCTAATCAAGAAATAGAATTTCAATCTCTTGAACATACTACCAAAGCTCTGTGATGAAATTAAATTTTCTTTGTTATAAATGCATTGCTTTTTAGTCTGTGTAAATACAAATAAAATGCTACATTCATTTCCTCCAGCTCTCATAATCAAATTGCTTCCTACTTTTAAGGAAGATATGAACTCATTTTAGGCCACAAGCTTAAAAATTGATCACGTTTAGCTCATGCAACAGAACTGAAGTTTTGTAATTTTACAATCCAAATTTTCAGTTCCAAAAGGAAGATTTACAATTGCCATCAATATATGCACATTAATCTTCACTTTCTTTCAAAGATCTTTACAGTGTTCCTGTAATAACAGTGCAAGTCAGGATGCCGTAACTGCATCCTTCATATAAGGATATACAAAGACACAGCTGAGAAAACCACCATCAATTTAGGTAAAACCATTATGGTTTGGTCTCTTTTTTGCTGCTTTTGTACCTTTTTTGGTGTTGTTTCAGACACGTAGGGTGGGTCATCTACAACAATAAGATGTGCTATCAGAAAGCATTCTCTGCTACCTCTTGACTTAAATACCAAAATATAACTAAAACCATACTTAAAAAAATTAATCTTATTTTACTTTTTATTTCATTGTCCCCTTCTGTTTTCAGACCTGGAATGGAAAAGATTCATCCCAAAACAACTGGACGAATAACCTTTGTAATCTTGCCCCCAAATATCTCTCTCTGGAAAGAAACCAGCCCAGAAGAGCAGTCTTGGCAGGTGAGATAGCTTTGGGATTCTTGCACAATTACCTTTGCTAGGGACAAACACTGTCAGTCTGTCTTCTGCTGGAAAAGCCTTCTCCCCAACTAATTCTAGTAACTGCAGGGGCTGGTGTTACAGCAGCTATATAGTTTTGTTTATGGCACAGCTGAGCATACAGTCCAGCTCTCTTGAGACCCAGTTTCATAGCCCAAATAGCAGAGCAAAATGGTCTTCATGTAACCATGTAATTGAACATTGCAGAGAAAATCAAGTTAATTGTGCATAATATTTTCATATAGAGGTTGGAATGAAATAAGTTCTCCCACCTCACTCCCCAATGTACTTCATGTCATCTGGTTTTAAGTCACATGCTTTTAGCTCTATATAATTCACTGTATCGCTGCAACCCGTGCAGTATTTTACCATGTAGAAATCCACACTCTCGCACACCATAGAGATAATAAATAATTTTCGAGTCTTATTTTCTCAATTTTGAGCCACGATCAGTAAAACTTAATTCTCCAGCTACCTCACAGAGCTGAATTTCTTCAAAAAATGATAAAGGAGAAGAGAAAGTTTTGTGTTGTATAGCTGACTGCAATCCAACCCTCTCCTCGCAAACACTCGCCAGACAGAGGGGCAGGGAGTTTACAGGCAAAGCGACTCGTTGATCAACTTTTCAATTGCCTTATATTAACTCCAAATCACTGCATTTCTTGTTGTGTTTTGAGTAGCACAAAGAAAATCTGATTCTATAGTGAGCAAACAAGGTAGACGTCACGTATGGTGAGTTGTTCGCAGTAGGCTAAATTAGATGGAACTGCACCCTCCACCATCAACTGCAAAGGCTTGCCTTCAGCATTGCCCAGAACCTCCCATCACCTAATGCTGATGCTGGCACCTACCTCAGAGTTTCCTTGTTCTTGCTATCATACACAGGTTTGTCTCTTGTGATCTCAAGGGCAGAGATAGTACTTCTGATGCTTTACATCTATCTGCATGTACAGTCATGTTTAAATGTTTTAAAACATTCACACAACAAGGTTTCTTCCTGGAAGGTAAAGGTGGATTATTTTCTTTTAGTTATATATGGCTATAGAAATATATGTGTACATACACACACATATGCAGGCAGGTTCTCCTATATGCCTTTTAAACACAGACAGATTCTTCCTACAGATTTGAAGCTCTGAGCATTACTGAAATATAAATAGAAAAAATTTTAAAAGTTCATAAATACTGATACTAATAACCTAGTGTTCAGAACTACAGTCCTTCCATTAACTTGGATCTTAAAAAGAATAAAGATATTTCAAGTCAAATGTTTCTCCACTATTCAAAGCATCCTTAAAAGACTGTTTAATTGAGACTGTGGTCACCAGCTTTTAGAAATGTAATTATATCTGCTTTCATTACCACACCTTTTGACAGAATCAAAGTGCATAGCTCTGAGAAACAGTGATGGGAGAACTGAGGGGGCAGCATTTATGTAAAAAGCTGTCAGAAGAAAAGTGCCTGGCCTCACTTATTTTCTCATATTTACATACTGTATTTTTAGAAGAGCATAATTTTAGGCAGTAAAACTCAAAACATTTCAGCGATGGAGCAGTCACAAAACAAGAACAGCACAGCCACTGCTTGAAGATTAGTGGGATCAAATACTTTCCATAAGAAAAATCATTTTCCTTTTGACATGTTTTCAGTATTAGCGTGGTACTTGTTTTGAAACCACAGTTGACTTGCTCTGCATGTTATATTAAGGATTCCCAAATGGATAGATAAAATCTTTATACTGAATGAAGCATGAAAGGAAATCAGCACATCACTTCTAATCTAGCAGAACTTACAGACAGGCAGTGATACTTGGGACCACATATTTACACAGCTACTGTCGACTCCTATATGGAGAGAAGGCTCAAAACCCTTCTAGTAGAAACTTTGCCTTCACGCTTACTATTTAATAATTGAATACCTTAACACAGAAGCTGGTGAGCAGGAAATGATCATCAAAATAAAATAGATTGACAAAACGTCAAGTCTAGGGCTACAATGTATTATTTACAAAAAGCACAGCAAATTTAAGAGCAAAATGTCAGAGTAGCCCTTGCTTCCATTTTCACAACAACCATTTAGGTGAGAGTTGACGGGTTTGGGACAATATGAAATTCCTAATTCTTTACCTGCTGACAATAACCCTGCTTTCTGGAGGAAAGCAGCAAAATGCACAGCAGATAAAAGCATAACATTTCTCATCACTGGACAAAAGGTACTCTCACTTCTATTTTTGTTTATTTCCTTTCTCAGAAGTCTACTTGCTTAGGATCACAATATGGGCACAGTTTCCAAGGTTTTTATACTGAACTACGTTTCTCTTTTTTAAAGCTGACCCTAGTGGGGTAAAACGTACTTCCTCTTCCCTAACAAATACAGAGAATTTACATAAACAGTATAATGATGGTCCAAGGTTTCATGCATGGATCCTTTTGATAACAAAATCTGTAGCTATATTAAATATAGCATTTTGTAACAACTACACACATAACAGTTGCTTTACAATCACTGTAACTCTTCAGCAATAATTACTAAGGTTTGTTTAAGAGTAGTTCCTGACACAATTAGAATATCTCTGTTTAGAAAGTAAACAAATCTATGAGGAGTATTTCAGAGACTATTTGAACAAACAGTAATTATGACCCTTTCCCAAGTCAACCAAAGTTAGTGAAACAATATTGCTGTAATCCAAGCTCCATCCTGCTGAGCAGAATGAATGCCTACAGCATGTATAGCAAACTACTGGCACCAGAACAATACTTTATCAAACTATCAAACACACTGGGGAAAGTGAAGGTTATTCCTGTAACGGAGAGCTAACAGCCTGTTCCTATGGGGCAGCAAAGATTGCTTTTGCTTATGGACCCAACGGTACAGATAATCTTCGTCCTTGCTTTCACTTCAGCATCAGTAATGAGTAGTTTCTATAGTAGGAAGCAACATTTTTTATTTATAATTTTCCTTCAAGATTTTAGTTTGTTAGCATTGTGGACTCAAAGTTTTGGTAATGTTAGACAGATTCATTCCAGCTCTTCAGCTATGGGATTATTAACTAAACTGTAAATGCAGAGTATTTAACGTAGACAAACAGGAAAAAGCCAATTAACTTCAATAGATTTTGAGAGCTTTTAACTATACCTTCAGATATATAGATGCACTAAGTATATATTAACTTTGTGATTTAGATGTAGGATAAAGTTTTAGAAATGCGTGTGGGCATAGATGACTTCTACATTCTTTGCTAATGTTGGAGTTAAAATTTTCTTTCTCCTGGATTTTCTGTGTATAGCTTTAGCTTGGGTATATGTGATGGAAAAAAGACTAGATGCAGACATAATAGTTTGAAAGCAAAAGAAAAGGAATCCATTACTGATAGCAACTCTAAAAATAAATAATAAACTGTGTTTACTTTTCTTTTATTGGTGAAATCTGGTTTCCTGGAAACCATACTCATCAGGAACATGGATCAATGATACTCAGTCTTTTTATGTTACAAGTTTTTGACAGAATAGTTCTAGTCTGTTATCACTCTTATGCAATCTCATACTTTTTTGAAGTAATGCTTATAGAAATAATCAGACTTCTACATAGACAAAACACAAATGAACTGCTTCATTTAAACAGAAGAAATTTCATAGTTTTATATTGTCAGAAACTGTTAAAAAGCAGAGCTGATTTACATTTCAATGTAAAGCAGTAGAAACAACTTTGCGATTAGTATTTGTAAATATATATTTGTAAATTTAAACTATTTATATATAAGGTTATGATTCACTGTGGTTTTGGACAAGGTTCCAAACGTTTGCAAGCTGAACTAGGCCGAGTCCTCAGTTTGGGACTGCTTTCGCAGAAGTTACAGGACTCTTTCTTGGCCACTCCTTCCCTGCAAGACTTTCAGCTTAACCTCAGACTTCATCCCAACTCCATTGCACGCCTTTAGTATAAGAATAACTTCTGGGTTCCAGAAATTAGAATTAGACAAACAGGAGTGGTGAGAAGTACACATCCCTCACATGAAACACAGTAAGATTTTTTTTTTTTAATTTCATTTCTTGACATAACCAATTTTATAGTTCTATAAAACTTGTCAATTCATTGTTAATTTTTGTGGAGTTCATTTCATGCAGACAGGAAGAACTGAATTTATAAACTCCTATTAAAGTGAGCATACTGTGTAGCATTACACCTATATAACAGTCTGATACTCTATTGTCTTGAACAATTAGTGCATGTCATTGAAAGCACAGATGGGTGATTCAAATAAGTATGTGTCATATGCAAAATTCACTCAACCTTTAAAGTCTTCCAACTAGTTGCATCTGTCATATCTATTGTGTCGAACAATAAACTGCAGAGCCTATTCTGGATTTCAGGCTTGAAGTAAGGGTCCCTAAGATCCTGCTCTCCCACCATCCTTCAGAGCAAAAATTACATTACTGGCACCTAAGAAGGGAGAACAAAATATACTAAAACCTGTACCATTTTGGTAGCAAGGGGTTCCATTTACATCTGTCTTGTTACAACCACTTGCTCAGGCCAAAACAATCTGTGATTTTATACCCACCCACTAAAATTTCTCACTTGAAAAATGTTCCAATCTCCTCCTACTAAAAATTTGCCCCAAAGTTTCTTTTTAACTTTGAATTTTAATTTTCTTAAAAAGAAAATGATATATTTAATGGACCACAGCTGTCTGGAAAGTACATATTTGATAGGCATACAGTACTAATTTGGAAAATGAGTATAATTTACTTGATGAGTCACAACGAATGTCTGTAAATATATATCCAAGTTCTTTACTAGAGACCAGTCTTGCAAGCTGTATTACATAGAAATCATACTTAAACACATGAACATCTCCCCTGAAGAAGAATGGAGGCCAAAGCTAACAACAACCATCTTCCTTACCACTTTCATGCTTTTGGTTGATGAAGTCCAGAAATAAGATACTGTCAAAGAGTGCAAATATTGAATACAACAGATTTTCCCAGTTTAACATACTTTGTAGACTAGAAATCCTATGGCACGGCAATGGACAGACCCTGCTGTGGATGAAATAGCTCTGTTAAAGCCTCAGGCACTGGCCTGGCTATAAACGATGGGAACGGTTCTGGCATCCTGCAGCACGCTCCCAGCTGCTCCCTCTCCTTCAGGCCCTGTAAATGTGTGTTTGCCTGGTTATGTGGCTGGATATGTGGTATCTGTGAGAAAACATGGATATTGAGTCTTGGGGAGAAGACAGGGTGGGCAGAATAAGCAGAAAAAAAGGGCATGGATATGACTGCATCCAGGCCTTAGATAGTGAACAACACAGATTACTTAACAAATCGGTATTTGGTAGGCCAATCCTGCTTATCAGATTTCCCTCTCAACTTTATTTTGAGGAAAACTGTATAGAACAATTCTGGCAGTATCAAGAACCTTCGGATTTCCTAGATTTCAACGTGAGGAAGGAAAAGGAGGGCATTTTGCATCAAGTCATCTTCCATCTAACAAAGATATTGAATAATTAGCACAGTGCATTGCCAGAAATGTGACATTTCAAACTCAAATCTGAAAACATATCCATTTTTAACATTAATTTAAGATAATAAGGTGACTAATTAGGTGATTAATAGTGTTAGTGAATAGAAAAAGAAGTTGAGATGGTAATCAGAGGCAAATATCAGCTCCTAGAAATGCACTAGGCAGAACACCGAATACCAAGGCATAATGATCACATACTTGCTTCTTATTTGCTAATTTAAAATACCGAAGTGTTGAAAATTAAAAGAAAGTATGTTTACTGCCATCATAAGCCATCAAGCTGGTTTAAATCTGTTGATTTCTTTTCTTTAATTTATAAAGAAAACTCTCCAAAACAGTACAACTCAGGCTCAAAGAAGGCATTTCTTTGAGCAATTTCTCACATAAAGTAAAATAATGGAATGAAAATCGCCTCATGTACCTAAGCATGGTACATGTATGGATGGGAAATCAAGGCTATGGTAATACTGTGGCAAAACATTTAATATTTAAGCAACTTTACATGAGTAACTCCTGTGAGTGCCATTGGATTCGTTCTGCTTACATGAACAGGATCTTCAGAAGACATTTCAGAGCAGATTGTTCAGAGAAGTCTCAAAATGTACTTTAAGAAAGAGGATAAAAGGGAAAGGAGATTTCCTGCAGACAGTTGCCAGCTGATTGTTTTGAATTATTTTAACAATGCTGGTGCTTTCCAGTTAGATTAATAATCATACATTATGGAGCCTAAAGCTCTGTGTAGAACTTTCTAAAAAATAAATGCAAAGTTGTAAAAATATACCTTAACCATGCCTTAAGTATTTTGCAGGACCAGGGATTAAGCAACTGATAGCAGCAGAATGCCAGGCAACCAAGAAAAAAATTTCCAAACAGCTAATCTAACTTTAGGACACATTAAAAAAATGTAAATGAATATTTTAAATTTTATAAAATCATTTCTTCTTCCTTCTTTCAGTGGTTTGATAGCACAGTAAGCTCTTCCAGTATGTAAACTCATGAGAATAAAATCACTGACACATTTAACACATTAAAAATTCCTACATCTACTAATAGTTAAGTTAGTCAAAGTTTAATTAGCATCTGTGAAAGGGAAACTGAACTTACTCCAGCAACATTTGAAATCTGTTCTTTTTTTTTAAAAAAAAAAGCATTAAAAACCACATTAAGATGACTATTAGAAATGTGCTACAGATTGATTCCTTACTTGTTAATAGTAGTGACTGATATAGTCAAAAAGAATTGCAGATTTTTTTTTGTCTAGTGTTAAATCTGAAAACAAGTGAGGCAGCTAACTGTTGTATTGAAACCCCTACATTATTACACGGTAGCTAGGGGGTGGGGTGTGGGGGGGTGTGTTACATTAATAACTCTAGATCCATTTTTGTAAACCATGACCCCCTGATTATGTGAAAGGCCCCCCAAATGAATAGAAATGCACTCTTTGCTAAAAATTAAAAAGCCAGAAAGCCAGGACAAGGCCCGTAATACAAAGGCAAGTTACAGTTATGCCCTACTTTACAAGCCTAAGTGGAATTCACGTGGCTCATAAGCCTTTGGTAGCCTTTTGTAAAAGGATGAATTTTTGTTTTGCTGAGCTTTCTGAAACAGACACTGATCCTAGGTCAATATTTTGCTATTAAAAATAAGTAGTTCACACAGCACTTAGATGTCCGAGATCTTTTTAGAAATATCGCAGGCACTTGCACATATATAAAAAGCGTTTTTCAGAAGCAGTTGCAACATTTTACTTTGGAGGAGTTTAAGGATAAGGAGTAACTTTAGATGTAGGTTTCCTTGGGCTTTGGAGGATGAAAGGGATTAATGGAAGGTCACAAGAGGAGGATGGAAGACGAAATGGAAATAAGAGGAGAGTGCTATTGGATGTAGCTTATCCTTTCCCTAGGCAGTGGTTAGAGGTATCTACGAGAGGAAAAAGGATTGACTACTTCTTGCTGCATGTTTCCAAAAGTTATACCAACAGAAGGATGAGTACGGTCAAAATGGGATTTTCCTATTCTCTTTGTTAAGTGTAAAACTAAAGCTGTGATGTTCTTTATACAGAATTTGGTTTGGTGTAAAACTCTTAGCCCCTTCAGGCTAAGAGCTACTGGAGTGACTGGGTAGGACTTCACATGCTCCTTGTTTTATCAGAGGATTCGGAATAAAGCTGAGAAACGTATACCATGCAGTTATGTGCTGCTTTTCTGGAAAGAATATATATTAAAAAGAAGATTGCCAGTACTCCTTGAGATTCGTGCACTGAAACACTGAACTGGATTTATGACAATTCAAATTATTACAGACAAAGCTATGGCAACTGCCTATCAGGTACTTAGTATAGCAAAGTGATTCTTCATCAAGTACATGTTGCTGTATTATCATTTTTTTTAAAATATCATTAGAATGAACAACATAGCCATAAGTGTAGGATTGAGTTTGGAATCCTTTCTATTATTTAAAAATGAGAATGGATCATATTCCTAGGGACATCACCCATATAAAGTCCTGTTGGACTGGAAAACCTCCCCCTGCTAATACAGATCTTTGTACAAATAAGGCCAGCGGGTGATGCAAGTTACACTGCTCTTCTGCTGCACAAGCAAAAGAAAAAATTCTACATTTGCCAGAGTATAGCCCATTACTCCATGAATATTTTATAGACTTGCAAACACAGTGCACACAGTATTGAAACAAACAAGGTTTTTTTAAAAGCCTGCATTTAATTTCATTTATAATAGAAAGCCTTTTCTTTAAAAACATTAAGCCATGCACTTGGTAAGTCACCATTCTAAATTTTGAAATATAAATACATTGAAACCAATGCCATAATTAATGTCTTCTTATTAAGCATACTGCATATGCATAAGCATTATGCATAATGTCAAAGGTGGAGAAAAAACTCTATACACGTTTCCAAAAAACAGTATATTATCTAAAAGAGTAAGAAATTTAACAGTACCTGGCAGGCCTCTGGGCCTGCTAAGCATATAATGAAATAGTACTGGGAGCAACATGTACATTTCTGGCTATCAGATTACAGGAAGCACAATGCAAAGATTCAGAATATACAACAGATGGCAACTGAAATGAGTCAGGTTCTGTGAATGTAAGACATGATACAACTATGCTAAAATTAATTTCTAGACTTCAGGAAACAGGAAACCAAACAGAGATGTAACAGAGACAAGAAAATAAACAGATATGCCTATGAACTGTTTGAGATTAAACCTGACATACAGGCATCCTATGATGTTAGTGGAAAAACAGGAGGACCTACTGCAGAAACAATATATCTGAAGACTGAACCTAGGCTTAATGTAAAGTGACTTAGGCATAATTCTCCCACACCATGGTCAGAAGCAGAAGCTTTGTGCAGCTTTTAAAGGCTGAGCAGAGGGAAAAAGAAAGTCAAAGGTTCAACTACTGTGCAAATTTAACATTAATTGCAATTTATAGGGTTATACAGACTCAGGGTCTTCTGAGATCTGAGCTAGAACCAATTGGAGAAATTTTCAGAGGCACAGAAGGGAGTTAAGCACTATGTTTCTACCGCCTTTTGACCCTCACTTCTTTCTGCCTTCAACATTTCTTGCGTTTATTACTGTTCTTACAACACTCGTGTATCTGAGTATTTCTTATAAATGAATGAATTCACAATCACAACTCACCTGTGAAGTACAAATGTGTTTGCATTTTCATTTGGGAGAAAGGAAAACAAGTGAGTGATGAAATCGTTTGCTTGATGTCACATACAAAGTGTACAGGAGTGGTTTAAAAATTTCTCGTCTCATTGTGCATTTGTCTTCACCAAGCCTGTACACACTTTGAGCACTGAAAAGCGAGATACATTTTATCCACCGTGTGATTTGCCAAAAAGACAAAAAACCCAAATGAAACAAAAACAAAGCGAAACAAAAAAACCAACAAACTTTAAGAAGGTTAAGAGTATGCTGTTTATTTCTACACAATTTCGCAAAAAAGTGGGGATACTCTAGTCATTAGTGATCGGTTTAATAGTTTTGTTTCCAGGAAGTGTTCAACATCCTTTTCTCTACCTCACCATATCAGTATCTTAAGGCAACTGCTATTACACCAAATACTTTTTTCTTATTCCTGTTTCTATTAAGCCCTTTCCTTCAAGAAACACTAAGGAACAGATATATTTCCCCCCCCAGTCATTTACACTGAACTTTGACATTTTCTGTGGGGTTTTTGTGACCTTGGGAAAAGTAACTTCATGATTAACACAGAAGTACAAGACAGACCTCAGCAATAAGTGATAGTCTAAGTGGTTTCTTACAAAGCCTCATAATTGAACCTCTCTATTATAAGAATTCTCAAAGCAAAATTAGGTTTTTTACATCCACTGGAGGTGGATGCCCTTTATCTTTTTTCTGCTGTTAATTGCCTTCTTCATCTGTGTAGCTTCAATTCTAAGAGTCTTTTCACAAGAGTGGAAATATAGAAAAAACTAAGTTTCTTTTTCTACTCCCCAAATGGGATGTTGTTAAAAGATTGGAAAGGTAAACATCCAAATGCTACTTATATTGCTCCATCTCCCTTCAGAGCTCATAATAATGCTTTCCCACTTGGTTTTAGTCACAACTACTCAGCACAGAGTAATCTCACTCTCTATGAATAAAACCAGTTATTGCACAATACACCACAGAAAACATCTGCTGCTGTGCATCGGGCAAGCATGAAAGAGCTCTACCTTTAACATCCCTGTCAAGCCCTGTTCTGTAAGCTTAAGGCAGGTGTAACGAGTGTACAACCAACGCTGACTTATGTACAAGGATAAATTAAATGCGGGCTTTGTGCTTTTTCACTTTTTCCCCTTAGAAGATACATTTAACCATAACATAGTACAGCAATACCCTACTTGGAACTGCAGACTCTGGCTAAGACGAAGCACAGAACACCTTTGTCATCTGATGTGCCTTCCACTGGGGACAATATTGTGCATGTGTGTTGGTCTTGTACATGTGGTCTCACAGGTCGTTTCTATCTTTCATTTTGAGGGGCCTGTGGAGGATCTGTTCCGCTAACAATCACAACTTCAGCTATCAGCTACACGGACAAAAAAGTCTCTCTGTAGAAAGCACAACTAGGTGAGCAAAGCTAGGCCCGCACCTGTATTGAAAAATGCATGTGGTACAGATGATACTGCACAGGGGACACTTCCCTCAGTTCAGACTTGCCCTCGGTCTCCCACACTTTGGTCCTGGCATGCTCCCCATGTTAGTACTTGCATTCTTTTGGTAAGGCCTGAAATTAGAGAGCTTTTATTTTTTTCCTGCTAACTGGCTGAAGACTATTTTACAAACCTTGCTAAGAAAAAGCTATTGTAATGTTTTTGTGTTGCTACATGCCACCACGGTGGGAAAAAAATATAAAGCAAACCCTTGAACTTTACTGGAAACTATGTGGAAAAGGGGATGCATCCAAAAGGAATGAATTATCCCCTTTAATTCCCATACCCTGTCAAGGCAAGACCAAGCCTCTGCTACAGGGTCTAACCACAAGCCCAGATACTTGTTTCAAATATTACAACTAACACTTATGCCTGCTAAGAGCAAAACCTATTTGAAGTGTGCAAAAATGTCTTTCCTCAAGATCCTGTCATGCAAATCACCTTGCATTCTTCCTACTTGTCGTGGTTTAACCCCAGTCAGCAGCTAAGCACCACGCAGCTGTTCACTCACTCCCCCCGCCAGTGGGATGGGGGAGAAAATCAGGAAAAGAAGTAAAACTCGTGGGTTCAGATAAGAACGGTTTAATAGAACAAAAAAGAAGAAACTAATAATGATAATGATAACACTAATAAAATGACAGCGGTAATAATAAAAGGATTGGAATGCACAAATGATGTGCAGTGCAATTGCTCACCACCTGCTGATCGACACCCAGTTAGTCCCCCAGCAGTGATAACCCCCTCCCCCATTCCCCCCAGTTTATGTGACGTCCCATGGTATAGAATACCCCGTTGGC
>JAVJGG010000085.1:36447088-36538242 GCA_035590195.1 Aviceda cuculoides
TCAGGGTGTTATCAACATTCTTCCAAACTGAACTCAAAACACAGCACCATACCAGCTACTAGGAAGACAATTAACTCTATCCCAGCTGAAAGCAGGACACTACTCCTCCCTCTTCCTTCTACTTCCACTCTAATATTTCCAATTTTCTGCTGTCTTTAAAACCACCTTACAGTTTCTTTTTCTTTTTAATGCTTCAAGTTAAAAAAGTCTTCTCTCCAGTTTATAGAAAATTTTAATTAAAAATGTGGGATTTCCTGCAGCTACCTACCTACCCATCCTTCCGTTGTGGTTCTCCTTGCTTGTTTTTAATCTCAATATTGTTCTGGCTGCAGCAGATAGAATGCTCTTCCATTTGTGGTCAATTACATTTTACTACTATGCCAACAGAATGTTCTGTTGTCTTTATTTTCAGCTCTTGGTACCACATCAATCCAAATCTTGCCAAACTATGGATTTTGGTTCTGTATTTTTTTGTTCCCTGCCCCCTTTGGGAAACCTCTATGACTAATCTTTGTGTGCTACTCTCTCTTCTGAAGTCCCAGTCCTAAACAGCATTATGCTACTATTGCAAGAGTACATGTGAGAATTGTTTGCAATGTTCACTGAAAGGGTAAGTACAGATGGTTAAGAAAAGGAATCAAGATATTGTGAATTAAATCCAGTTCTTTATCATTGCAGTTCAGAACACTTTATCCTGGCAACTGACGATTAAGTTTCAATTCATCATTACAGTTGGTAAATCAACTTCAAACAAAAGATCCCTGTGGGGACCCCAACATTGTATCATTGCTGTTTTGGGTTTTGGTTTTTTTTAAACCTTTAAGCTGATTTTGACAGTCCTTTCCAAGAGTTTTGGAAAGTTAGGCCCACGCTTTGCATCTTTTGAATGATTTTATATATCATTGGTAGGTATATATATTTTGAGGAAGAAATTAAGTGTTTATTCTTTTAATTCCACCAGACTTGCTCCTGTTTTTCCTATAACTCCTGGTGATTTCACAGCACGTTTAGAATAGATTTTTATATCTTTGTCAGAAAGGGAGTGCTGAAGTGTTCATAAAATCCAAAGTGTTAATGAGTCACTAATACTGGTCACCTAAAAAAAGAACATAGTCCAACGGTAAATTCCTACTCCTCTCATTTGTTCCGCTTTTACTCCCTATTGAGTTAATAAAAGTCAATTCCAATGAAGGTATTCCTAAACCAGTAAAAAACAAATCTGGCTCTATACTTAGGCAATTTTCATTTATCCAGTCCATCATGATTAAGGGATTTTTCTTCACTGCTGCATTAAAGGGGGATCTTGCCTGGATGTTCTCTGCAACCAATTTCCCATCTGCACAGCAAAACTCTTAATTCGGGCATGGGGTAAATACAGCATTCCTGTTGATCCTTTTAGGTACAGTCTAACACCACAGTGCTGCTTACTGTAAAATAGTAATCCGCATGCTTTGCACTGAGACATGCTAAACCTCTCAGGTAAAAATAATCCTCTCACAGCTATTCAACATTTCTCCATGGTCCCCAAAAGACAAATTCTCCTGTGCTTCTCTGATAAAGAAGATGAGACCATCTCAGCTTAGTGGGTCACTATGAACTATGAAGGTGACATCTTACACCTTATGGACATGAACAAGTGCTGACAGCACCAGCACCGAGACAGAAAAGCAGAACCTGTTTAAGAGTGGCTTTTCAATGTAGCTGCCAAAGCGAGAATTCACATAAAGGCCAATCACCGAAATTATCTCCTGTTCAAAAGACTCTTCCAAGGTAAACCAGGCTTCCAGAGGAAACAAATGCATGCCGCTTCCTTACTGAAACAAATTTCTAAATGCCAGCTGGCTTGCTAGATTACAGACCCTGTAAACTTCCTTTTCAATTGCTAAAATTGTTACTAACAGCAATTTGATGCCATGCACACTTTGCAACTGCACAGAGACGTTTCCAAGGCAAATACCTGAGAATGTAAGAGAAAAACAATGCAACCTGTGTACAGTGAAAATGTACCTATTCCATAAGCTTGTTGTCGAGAACAGAAATGTTTCATTTCTAATTACTGTGGCTAGAGACTCAGGTTCATGACACAAATTTTACTAGAGAAATCTTTTGTCTTTCCTGCTAGTATTAAATTACCAATCACACTCATTTTTATTCAGTTGGTTCTTTTTTCTCCCAAAACCTTACCATGAATTCTTTATCATGTGCTGTTTATTAAAGATTTAAGAAATAGATAACCTTACCTGCAAAGACATATTTCCCTTTAACATACCCTTCACATATAGACCAGAACCACTGAGTCTGAACCCCACAATAAATTAACAAAAGCCCAACATTTCACATTACCAAAAGACTCACACACCATAGGGCTCCCTGAGGCAATGTGCACCCACCAACAACAGCTCAAGGTAAGTTACGTTCCAAAATTATTGCCTTTGCAATGCAAGTAAATATATAAGGGGTGGGCATGGTCCTCCACTAAGAAAATCTGTGGTAACTCGATGCCTGTGGTCCCTTGGCTAAGCCATGCTTTTTTGTTTTGTTATGTGAATGAAAAGTTTCAATTAATTCAAAATGCAGTGATTTAATTCCTTAGTCACATCAATAGCTAACAATGTACCGTCCCTGTTTCTTTCTCTAAACCGATTCTCCATAGAATATTCGGTCAAATTCAGTCTTACTGTTACACTTCAAAACCCTCCAAGGAACTGATTTAGAATACCTGTGGGAGCTCCCCTCTTCACAACACTAACATCCCACGAGAACAATGTTCCCCAGAAACTTTGAAGCTGTCATCCTCAAATATGACACTTATGATTATAGGAGACAGGGCTATTTCCACAGAGGACTTCAGCTTGGGTTCACACCAGCGGAGTTTACAGTGATCATAAATACAACAATAAAGTAAAACTCAATTCTGTAGCATAGTATTCTTAAAGGTGGAAGAGAAGAAGTAAAGATAAAGGAAGTACATTATTAGAAGAAGGAGAGCACAGAGAAATTAAATTAAAAAGCTATATAATCCCAAATATTATGTGGGATGTAACATAGATCAGTATTGAGGTTTATGTTGTTATTGCTTGGAAAACACACAGTTTCTGCAGTGAAGATACATGAAAAGCCAAGAACACAGATAGGCTCAGACTAAAAAACATAAGCATTTTTATAAGTGAAATTTATGCCTCCATTAAACAGAAATTTTTAGACCTGTTAGGAAAACACTTGCTGATTTTTATTAACACAATCATCTAAGACACATCCCATTTACAATATATGGATCACAGTTTGGCCCATATTTTTCTGTTCAGTACTGGGACTGGAAAGGATCTAAAGCTGCTTGTCAGCTTAAAGGTTGCCTTCTTTACAAATTAGATGGCCACATATGCAAAGGTTTCTACAGCAGTGATATAACACACACAAGAACTGCACAACGCAAGGGGTTTGAAATAAACCCATGAAACCAGGCCATTTCAGAGTTAAGCCTATCAGTCTATCTTTACCTTATCTCCTTGTGTCTGGCTATTGCAGTAATCTTGTACAAAATCATTCAAGGATATTTTGTCCCATGTGTGCTGTAACACTGACCTGGAGAAGGCATAGTGCTGAATTAATAGATAAGCAAGAGCTTTAGCTTCCATTTTCATTGATTTTATGGACTTAAGTTAAAACCATTTAGTTATTTGAAGGCTTCTTGCTTCTTAATGTTATTTATTTAAATAAGTCTCAAGGATATAGCCTTCTACATGATACAAGAACATGGCTCATTAACATGCAATATTACATTAATCAGTAGCATCGATTCTTGTTGCTTGTTATAATGATAATGTGCACTAAGACTATCACAGTGGATGTTCCAGAAAAGAGGGAAAAGTGTTTCCCTCCTTGCTGAAGCAGTAGTCAACATGAGAATTTTATTCAAATAAAGTGCCAAAGATTTTTCTTGTGGGCCTTATATTCATATGAATAGCACTACTAAAACCGACAAGAGGAGCAGATACAGGACTGAGCTATTGACAGGACACAGGATTATAACCACATTCATTTACGGTAAGTGAAAAATCATCTTCGCTCTTTTACATTTAAAACACAAAGATACTGACCTGATTTATGATAAACTGTTTTTCAAAACCTTGTTCACTTTTTCAAATTAAGACACACCAAGGCTTCTACCTAAAATTAGTTGCCTATTTTGTCTCGGAGTGCTTGCAAAACCATGCTAAAACGTGCTCCAGGCAAACCTGCAGAGTCAAGTATTCCATACACTAGAACTGCAATGCCCAATTCAAAGGTTACATCATATTGGGAATGTTGGACTCCTAAAAGCAGGTGAAAACTTCGCAAAGGTGAATTTGTATCTATTTACCTTTTTCTACTTCCTCCCTACAGTACCACTGCAGTGCTGCAAGTTAGGCAGATTCAGAGTAAGCCAAAAGCTTTACAGCCTCCCAATCGGCCTCATTCAGTGGGATCCCTATGCTATGTGACATGACCACAACTGTGTAGTACCCCTGCTGGCAAATCACCCACGGGGGTATTTTACATTCTAGACCATAAGCACAGCCAGAATAAAAGGTACCTGATGGTACAAGCTCCTCTACTCAAAATAGGCAAAATGACAAATCAATTGTGACACTCATCCTTTTATTCATATAGGATAAATATATAAGCTCATTACTGCTCTTGCTTACTATTCTATCCTATTTCTATAAAACCATGTGGAAATGTTTAATGTCATTAACATACTCAGATTACTTTCAGCTGTCTTAGTTGTAAGAGAAATGAGACAAACTTGTTAAGAAATAACACTATATGTGTACATGTGAGTCTGTATGCGTCATACATATATGCACAAGATACTGCTTCGTGATGTCTCTGCGTCTGTGTGCCAGCTACTTGTTTTACCTCTACCACCTGACTGACAGAACATCTAACCCGAGGCTGTGCCTCAGCCAAAGTTTGTGGAGTGACATGTGTGATGTGTTCCTGCCAGAAATTCCTCTCTTCCTGTAAAATGATCAGGTAATACGATCATGACATACCATCTGGATTTACTAGGCTATTTTGTCTTTTTTAAGAGGTATTCATTCAACTTTTAAAAGGTCAGATTTGAACTATCTGTGATGTAAACTGGTTGGAGTATTTGTGATAAAAATATAAAACTTCAGCTCAGACAGTTCAGCAGACTCAAGACCTGAAAATAATTAGGGAAGGAAATAAATGGTACTAATCTGTCTCATATGTGTTTCTGTTCTTTTTGATGTGAAATACCTGACACGGATTTACTTGGTTAGGTGTATATTGGTAATAAATTTACTAACTTACCACCATTTTATATTAAAATATTATGACTCTTCAGCTTTTCCCTCCCTCTCCAGCTTTGATCAAACACTAATTTCACATTATATTTAGGTGCACTTTGGAGCTTTTTAGCCCCAGACTGTGCAATGCAGCATTAGAACCAAAGCAGAGATGAGCCAGGATCCAGAAACTGTTGAAATACTGTTAGTCGCTACTACCAAGATTGATGTGAGCTGTTGTGAGCCCTGAAACCATAGATTATGTCTACATATGAGAGAATAAATTTGGAAGTTCAGCAATATTTCACACAGGTGAGTAAACAAAATTGTACATGTCTAAAATAAACAGTGTTATCACTGTAATGACCAGGTATTAGAAAAGCAAGGTTTATAAAGAGAGGTAGTATCTTTTAATAGGCCTGTCAGGCTAGGTGGAAAAAGAAGGTAGGTGCTAAATATAAAAAAAAAAATTGTAATTTGGTAGAACTGGTTAATATCACTGAATTAAACCAAAAGAAGTTCTTTCCAACTTCAACTTAGCATGGAATTAGCTGTTACTTTGACCTGGGGGAAGGACACTTGCATAAAATCATATCTCCTTTTCCTTATTAGGTCAGCAGACGGAAGAAATCGTGGACTAGCATTGCCAAAGTAACATGGTATTTGAGTAACTATATCACTTCATGAACTTACAAGGAAAAGGAAGGAATAGAGAAATAAAGCAATGAACTAAAACTAGAAGCTTTCATTTCCTAAAATATTCTACCAGCCATGGGTTTCTCCCTCCCTCTCCCAAGACTGTAACAGGAGAAGTTATGGTAAATTGATAGCAGTCACAAATCCTAAATACAGAGTCAAGCTTTGAAAAGCTATGCAGAAGTAAATGAGCCCTCATTTCATTTTACCACATCACTAAAATTTCTCAATGGCCTTTTCTCTGCATATTTTATATGCTCTCTGCTTCTTGCTTTTCTTTTTCTTAAATAAGGCAATGCTTTCACTGCCATAGGAAAAAAATAAACAAACCCTGAATGCTATTTATTAGCTGCAACGAGCAAAAAGCTGATTCAACATAATAAGGTTCTAATTGTAATAATTGAATGCTAGTGAAGCAATTGTCTTATATATTATATTTGTGCTGACAAGAGTTCAATGAACTGAAGTGCTGTATATACATAGTCTAAAGCCATTTAAAAATAATCAGTAAGTGAACTGATGCTTCCAGTATTTTCCATATAAAACTAACCCAGATGGCACATGAACTGCATGTCAAGTTGAATTTGAATTTAAGGCAATGTGTACCCCTCACGATTTGAATTAATAAGAGAGCAAAACATGCATACGATATCAATTTTATCATAAATATCTCACGCCAAAATAAAGCCATTCAGTCTGTCCCTGCTTTTAACTCTTTAGGTGTTTTCCCTTTTAACTATTCTGGTGTTTTCCTATCAGAGAATGCCAGATGCAGCTAGACTGGATTGCTTTGGTTTTCCACAAACCTATATACAGTTTTGTTTCACAGGCAGCATGTTATGAAAAGCAGTTAATAGGGTAGGAAACAATCCGATATTCTCCAGCTAAATTCTGAGTAGCACCTAACATTCTAACTAACAATGATTATTACGGCTTTTGCACTGTCAACGTGAAGTTTATCCATGTTACTTCTCAATTGCACTAACATCCTAGACTCACTTTAAAAACCAAAGCAGCATGAAAACACACTGGATTTACCTATTTACCAATACATGTATTTATCCTATACAAAAGTTTGCTTGAAAATCTGGCATAGAATACAGTGACTTGATGGCATTTGTTTCCTTTCTACAGACACCATAAATGCCTTTTTTCTTCAAAAGGTCAATTTTTCAGTAGTTAATTAAAATCAGTGAAAACAAGTGTTTTTCAAACCATTATTTGAAAAGTTGTTTTCCACTGCTGCATACCCATCCCTGGTTGTGGTGCTGACTAATTCCTACCCTTTAGCCCCCATAAAAACACAATGCACAGCAATTACAAAATATATAGAAACACAGTACTCTGCTGTTAGCTATGCTTTCATAACATATCAGTCCAACAGGTCAGTCTAAAATGTCATCCTTTATTCAGGGAAAAAATACTAAACTCTGGATATTTGCATTATACCTCAGTAATGCTAATTTAGCTCCCTGAACTCCAACCAACATTCACCTCTTCCACTGCACAGCAGCTGGAGTCTACTACTAGATTTTACTACTAAAGGTAGAAAATTAAATGGCAATTGTGTCTTTCTAATTTTATTAGTCATTTACAAATGCAAAATTTAGAGAGCGTCCTCAATGAAAAGTCCCTGTGTTACTTAAAAGTACCTCTGCCCCGTACAGGTTACAACCAAACAAAAGTATCTGATGGAATACATTACTAGTACCACATTTCATTTGCAAAAGCAGTGAAAGCTGTCTGAGACTCAGAGAGAAACTCGCAAATGACCTAATGACCATCGTAAGACTCCCAAACCTCTACTCAAAGTGAAGAGCCCTAAACCATTAGGTGTCTTTAGACACACATGAGATCAAATGTATGTATTAAAACCAAAATAAACAGCCCTTCTAAAAGCAAAGTGTATACTGCGTAACCAAATTCTGCTTTGTCAGATAAGACATGGGAGAACACTAGCCAGATGTTATGGACATTATTCATATTGCTAAATGCTCTTTTAGAAATAAATATTTTTAGGAAGAGGACAGTAGGGGAATCCCTATATTACAGCAGAGCATGGACCATATAAAATATGGGCTTTCAGTAAGTGTTTAAGCAGATGCAAGTGAGAAGTGACCCAAAAACGATATCCTTTTTTACTGTTATAATTACTGAGACTATGGCAAAGCTCACCACTTCAAATCGGCCAAGCCCAGGAACCTCAGGGAGCATGTGAATCGCACAGCAGTATTACACAAAGTCTCCTGAACAGCCTGAATCACCACAGAGGCAAAGGGAATTTCTAAACACATGGTTGGGTATTCTTGAACAGAGACAACTCAGTTAAGGTTGATGAGTCCTCAAGATAACGTCAAACAGCAAGAGGGAGCAAACTCATCCATTACACAGTGGTGAGGAGCCGACGTTCGGGGAGTTCATTAAACTGCCGAATAAAGCTGTGATGTCCTCCCAACCCTCCCATGAATTCTGACCTGTCAGTAGTTTCACAACGAGACAAGAAAAGGCAAGATTCAAAATTGAGCCTTCTCTCTCCAGTCTTAGCTCACTGAATTATCTAAGCATTACAGCATGTCCAATCTCAACAAACGGCGCATCTCCAAACAGTAAGTTTTCTTGGATACCACAAATGCTGCAATAGCAACCTAACAGCCTGCGATCATCTTGTTGCAGGCTTATTTTAACAAGTCCCTCAGCCCATCAAGCAACTAGATGTAAAAAGGAATTAGTAAAGTCTCTGAAATACCTGGTAGATATTTATGCATGCTTAATTTGCATTAGAGGAAGTGTACTATAATTAACCCTGACAGTTCTGAGAAGCATAGCATTGGAAAAATTTTTTACCAAAAGGCTTGTCAAGCATTGGAGCAGGCTGCCCAGGGAAGTGGTTGAGTCGCCATCCCTGGAGGTATTTAAAAGGTAGATGTGGCACTTAGGGACATGGTTTAGTGGTGGATTTGGCAGTGCTAGGTTAACAGTTGGACTCAATCTTAAAGGTCTTTTCCAACCTAAATAATTCTATCATTCTGATTGTCATGCCAACAAGTGTTTTATTTTCCTCTAAAAAACCTGAACACACAATTCAGCCTTATTCTTTTGCAAAAGTATCACTTTAAAAGGCTTCTAATAGTTTATCAGGATACAAGTAATTATTATTTGTAGAATTAATACTATCTGAAACTAGTGCAAGGGGAAGAAAGATTTCCAAAAATCAGAAGAGGTGGTTGTTTGCCTGTAAATCAAGCAAAACAGGTTGGTGAGGTTTCTTAGAGAACGTAGCATTTACGTTGGGTAAGTGTTATGAGAAATTAACTGCACAGTGGAGAACACTTTATATTCACAAATATCTAATCTTACCAGTGGTGTATAAAATATAGGATAGAAGAACATACCAATATCACCATTTTGCTGAGCGTACAGTGACTTGCATCCATGCCCTGAACATCCCCATCCCCCAGTAACTCCAAACACATGGCCTGGCAGGAAACTTCCCTTATCCCAGTGCCAGTCCCAGCAGTAACTCCTGTATCAGTAGGGCACTGTGGGGAAGGCAGCTTGTAGAGAGCTCCACCGATAGCCAAGGTGGAAGCAAGGGCCATACAGAGGTTTACAGAGCCTTTGAGTTGGAACAAGTGATCTAGAGAGACTGCATGTTTTTTTTCAGTGAGGACAAGAGATCTAAAGTAACCTCTTGGCACATCCCAAGAAAGGGCCACCAGAAACTAGAATGGCATCTAGTCATCTTACAAAGGGATGGCATCACCCATCTTCATTGTCATTTTGCAACAAGTCCTTGAGCAAGTACAGTGTTCTGCAGCTGACTACATCTTAAAGCTTTCCAGGTAGCAGTGATGTTGGTTTCAACATGCCTTAGTGAGTAAAACTGTTGGGGTGAATGTTTATCCTGTGAGAAAGCAGTAGCAGAGAGAATTTTTCCCAAAAGTTCAGTGCTCACAGGAAATGCCTTTGAAGCTACGCTTGAACAGAAAAATTTGCAGTATGTGAGAGACTAGAAAAGAGATAGTAAAACCTCTTAAAAAGGGAGAGGTACTTGGAGATCTGCTGGTAACCTCCACTTTTTGAAAACTATATGCAATCTAAGATCTTGCAAATCCAAAGATTGGTTCTCTCTCTCAAAAACAAAAAAAATTAAGATTCAGACAAAAGTCCATAGTAGCAAATAAGAGATTATGGTGTAAAAAAAGATAAGGAAACATGAACAAGGGTAAGGGAAAACTCCACAACTGTTTCCTTCCATTGGAACTGTGGCTCATGGCTGTTAGCTGGGTTTTTACATTACAGTATGCAATAATCAAAGGTCATGAGTGTAAATCCCCTCTTGCTTTTAGTTCACAACTAAACCAAAATGAAGGTCGGCGACGAACACTTCTTGATTGTTTCTGTCAATCATTTTTCCAGCTGAAATGAGAAAAACTACACAGGGTTAACTGAGAATGCAGAGTTGGAGCTCCTTTGATATAAATGGGAATTGAACTCATGGGACTGTGCTGCTGAGAAAGATTTTGCAACATATTTTCATCTTTCCCAGGATTTTTTTAAATTCTCTAGGCATCTTGCAAAGCCCACATTTATTCACTGGCATTTAGGGAGTGAACCAAACCCACTGAAGTCAATAGGAGTCTTTTCATTGACTTCAGTGACCTTTAGATCAGTTTTTTAGAGAGACTGACAGAACAGAGATGGAAGGAAGATCTGATAAAACTTCCCAATTTGGTGCAGGCTATGGATGCTGCATTTTTACTTATGAAAGGATCTGTAACACAGACTTTCTGTTCAGCCATATGTGGAAAAAAAAAATTTGACAGACTTCTTTTACTGTGGTAGATATTACAAGCACTAGATAGTTATCTGATGAAATAAAATACATTAATCTTAGACAACTCATGGAAGAAGGAAAACATGGCCCCGCATACAATACACTTCTTTCTATTGTTGAACATACATTGGATTAGCTATTGAAGAAAGTGAAAGAATCCAGTGAAACGTTAAATATATTTAATTTTAACTGAAGCCCACACATAAAAAGCTATACCAAATTTAACATTAAAATGACTAATTTAAGTATGACAGCATTACAAAATAATGTGGTTTAACAGAAAAGGCTTAAAATGAGAAAAATTAATGCATTTGTCTTCAACCATTACACAAGACGTTTCCTATTCTCTTCACTCAACCTATTCTTGTTAGCTGATATGGTTTAAATATTAATATCAACATAAAACATAAATGAGAAAAATGAATTTTAGACCTCCAAAAGCAATTGTCAACATTCTAGTACTAAAGTAGAGCTTATTACTTGCTAACATGTCACTTTCCAAAGGCACACATAAGATAAGCACTCACAAAATGCATCAAGAACAGAATTATTAAATCCAGCCTAGACAATTAACACGGGTCACCTGCTGTCCCAAAGGATACAATCTAGGTTCACCGTTCGGTAATCAGTTCCACACTGTGCCTGTGCACAGCTTCATGACAAGAACAAGTGTACAGTTTGGTAAGGACTTCTCTAATTCTGGCTTAAGTATTTTAATATGTCTCTCATCCTGAATATCTTCCTTGCATTTTAAGGACACAATTGTTTACAGTCCTTGCACCCCATCATAAGCAGGCAAGCTTTCCCCAGCTAAATATTCTATATCAAAGAGCATTTGTCCTACACAGGTTTTATTACACGTTTTAAAGTAAACTGCAAGTATCAGGCCATTCAGCTGGTCTCAGCAGCAGAAGCTGAAATGCTAAAGCTACGCAGGAAAAGCAGCTATTTACTTTCTACTGAATAAGAAGCTATTCAGAGCTCACTGCAGTGGTTTTAGTTTTGAAGTTACCAGATATATAGCTAAACTAACATTTAATGTTATTTTCTAAGAAGATTTTTTGCAGGAAGCTACCTTGTACCAGCACAGAAATGGATGATCTTGTAATTTTATAGCATTTTCAACGTCTATCTTAGTAGACCCTCCAGGCGTTGGTTACAGATGCAAATGTTAACTATATATCGCCAACTTCAGGGACTAAGATATAGGACCATACAATGACTGCCATTAAACCAGAGTCACAAGTCACATAAGTAAGCTAGTGATACAAAGCCTCCACACAGGCTGAGACAAAATACATCCCCTTGAACCAGAAAAGGTGACCTCAGTAGTCATCAACTTTTAGAAAGACATATTAAAGACAATTATAAGCAGAGGACTTTAAAAGCTTTGCCAATAGCATGTGGCTATAGGTTGGACTCTTGAGAGATTCTATACGGAGCACTTCCTAATTCCTCTTTAATTTTTCTTTTTTCAAGGTACTTAAAATCAAATTCTTTCTTTTATGTGTTAGAGAATTCCTTTTCCTTTCCCCTTCTGTTGCCCTTACCTTCATACCTTCTCGGTACCTTTCTGCATCCTCTCATATTTTCTAGTCCCACGCTTTTTCCTTTCCCATCCTGTTTTACTGCTTTACCCTTGCATTTCTTGCAGTTCTCACCTTTCCTATGCACCTTCCCATTTGCTTCCTCCTTTAGCTCCCTTCTCTCCTTCAGTCTTCTCATTTTCCACAATAATTAGTCTCCTCCATCCTTCCCCTCCAATCAATTTCTTTGATCAGTTTTAAGGTATGCAGCAGTGTGCTCACTGGTGACACAGTGCTACACTGCAAAGGTGAAAAACAAACTCCCAATTCTCTCAAAACCTGCAGTCAGAAACAAGGATTGGTATTACTAGTTTGATCGCACTCAACTTCAGACTTGGTTGGACTGTCTGAAGGATTAGACATGTTCTTTGCTATTGGTTCTAGTTTTGGTTTTTTTCAACAGTAGAGAGACATGTGGTTCAATAACCACTGCTTTTGTTCAAGCATAGCCTGGTAGAAAACAGAGATAACCCCCAAAGTCTCCTACATCACATTATTTTCCACATACTTTACCCGTTACCTGTGAGCCTAAAATCCAATCAATCTCATTCTGAATTACACAAAGCTCTTCCCAACTCCTTAAAGACCAAGCGGGTCTGTGATTTGTCTTTTGTCCCACACTTCCATCAGGTATTTAAGAGACATAACTGCTTTATTTTGCAATAACAAAGTGCTCCTGTACTGCAGAACAGAACACACCTTCTCAAGGCAAACCTCTGATCAGTTTTCAAAGTCCACAATACTAGAATAGGAGAAGCCAAGTAATTCTTATTGTGTGCCATGATGTTGAAAGATTTTAACCCCTTATGTCTTGAGGAGGAACAAGAAATACATCTCTACATATTAGAAATCTGAATTTAAAAACCAATCATTATTGAGATTGCTGGATGCAAAGTATCACAGTGTCACTTAATACCATGACAGGGAATAAGTACTTGCAAAATGATAGGGTCATGCACGTATTTTGTCAACAGTAAGCAGTTACTTCGGCAATCTATTAAAAAAAAAAAAAATCCTTTCTTAGTTCTTTTTGCACAGAGTTTTCATTTATACTTTGTATAGCTCTGCCCACTCCACAGCCTGACATTTAATTATGAGTTCTCAAGAATCCTTCCCTTCCATGTAAAAAGTTCCTTTTGTACAAGGGCTTTGACAAAAGGACAAAAGGTCCCCATGATTTTGCCTGTCTTTTATTAAATCATGAGCTAATATAAGCAAATCTCATCATCTGTCAGAATAAACTGCTCTATTACACTGTCGCTGCCAGAAACCCTACTATCCAGGCAGCACACAGGTCTCTCGAGCCTCCTGACACCATATTGTCATCAAGTTGACCTGGACAGAAACTTCGTTTCCTTTTGGAATCCTAAAAAGTAATTTTGCTACTGATGTTCCTGTTTGTAGAGATTTTTAAATCTTATAAATGAGATGAAAGATTTTCTATTACAAAGATTACTGAGAGTCTCTAATCATGCCAATTTCGTACATACATCTGCTTACCATTTTATAAAAGTAATGGCACATTAATGAGGGAAGTAACTGTTGAAAATTAATTCTTGTAATTTTAAGATTCATATTTTTCTTCAATACCAATGTTTGTGAACATAAGAAGCCTTATAAAAACACAAAGACTTCTGCCAAAACAAAATGCACGGTTTTTTGAAAGATGCTGCTCTTCGAATGATCTAAGAAGTGTTCTCATTGTCAATTCTCTTTTGGGATATTTTTGCTTTTTGTTTGCTGAATCCTTACAGTAAAGATGTCACCTATGTTATTGCCTTTGCACGTGGTAGATTTTAGGAACCAAAAGGTAGCATTATAATATTGCATGTATAAAGTTCAGTTCTGAAAAATTTAAGGCCCATCAAAAGACTCCAAAGTCTTATTTGTGATGTAACAAAAACCAGATACTTGCACCTAAGCCAGTTCTCATTTACATTCATAAGGTCACCGCAGCTTAAACCCCAAAGAGTTTGAGGAGCTATTTACATGAACTACATTTCAGCTAGTTTAGAACTTTACTATAAAACTGATCTGTTTCCATGTGTCAGTATTTACTTCTATTTACTATCCTTATTGATTATTAAATGAAACCTGACTGTCAGAAAACTTTAGTGTTGCCTTGTAATTACCTTGTTGTTTTCTTGGATATTCCATCTCCTCTGCAAAGCCAGAGACTGTTGTAGAACAAGTTAATGAAATAATTTCATGATCCTAATTAGCTCCCAACTTCAGGATATCTTGCACATAGAATTTTTTTGTTTATATGTACCTGTATGTGTAAATTTTTGAAGACTTGTGGCTTCCTTATGGAAATTCTGCTATAAGCAAACTACAGAAAGCATACATAAATAGTGTGGCAAATTAAATGCAGATGACTTTAAAAATGATCAATAAAGCAGGTTGTGGCACTTCAGTTTCACGTGCTCAATTTTACTGAGCACTCCAATTTATGTGTTGTCATCATTAGAGTTAATATTTACATGCTCCAATCACACTAAACGAGCAGGTCCTTAATTTCAGTGATTTGTCAGCAGTTGCTCTAATTTCTGCCTCTTCACTTGTAGCTGGCAGTTGTTCTCTTTTTGCTACTGAGATATCATCATCCAGCTGGGGAGGTGTACATACACTTCTTCCATATCACTGATATGCATTACATGTTCTTACTTCCCTAAACTTTCTTGTGCTGTTTTATTCAGTGAAGTAAAAATACAAGAATTAATAATGTGAGCATGCTCATAATCAGGACCAAAACTACACAGCCCAAGATGTGTAAGTGAAAGTAATACATGAAATGAAGTAGATGTTTCATAAAAAATGAGATTACTACCTATTGATCTCAATAGGTATCATATAAAAGACATATATAAAACAAAACTATCATATAAAAGACACAGATGACATGATGTTAATATCTACAGATACTAAATGCATATCTATTTACTTCCATTTGTGCCTCATCTATGCTAAAGCCTCCAGCTATCAAAACCAGCACACTTGTATCTGAGCAACATCATAGATGACAACAGTAGTAATAGCATTACTATGTTATTACATTCCTATATACAACCCTCATCTTAAATTAGCGCACCTTATTCTCATTAAGACACTTTGTTCCATCCCATTTCTGTGACCGGATTCACAAGGGCAGACTCTTACACACATTACAAACTCCCGTCAGAAATGCTGTGTTAAAAAGCTCTTAACACACTTCATGTTATACAGCATATTCCAAAAGCAGTAAGAACAATTGATGGCGATTACAGCAAATTTTATAAGACTGTAAAACAGACAACCAGAAAATGTAAAGACAGCAATTTATGGGGCAGATGAGAGCACAAAGCTCTCATTCTGCCACTGTGTCCATAATGCAATTGATCTCTAGGACAGAAACTCTAGTGTCAACCAGCTTATCTCAGCATTTTGTTGACAGCCAGCCCATGAACAAAAGCTTTGGTGCCTGCTTTAGGACAAATCCATCCAGTCATTTTCCCAACGTGGAGCTGGGCTTTTTGACAGGCAACGCTGAAGCAGGAACAGAGAACCTGAACATAAATGCAACTGTGCGATAACAGCTTCTGACTGCTGGAGATCACCAACATAACCTATGGTTGAAAGGTCCTGGACAATTTTTCAAGAGAGGAGATCTGCTCCAAAGCCTCATGTGCCAGCTCAGTTCCGCCTCCAGAGCCAACCTGCACCAAAGCTTCCATAATCAGAACTTTCATAGTCTACATAGGTTGAAGGAGACAGGATCTGTTTTTACACAAGAAGGTAAGTACAATATTCTCTGAAGCCAGTTTTTCAACTTACTGCATGGTGAATCTGCCTTACATCTCTCTAAAAATACTACTATCAGAAAAGGGAGCTCTCTTTTCTCATTCAGAGAAATAAGTAGTGGCATCCCTTTTTTATGGAAAATAATCATTAATTCCATGTCTTTATTATATAGCTAAATCCAACACTTGTGGCACTTCAAAGACAAGCTGACAAAGGCTAGCACCAAGCTCAACAACGGATTTTGACCCGACAGTATTTTACATTACTGTAAAATGGCACTGCAGGCACTGTGCATTATTCTGGCTGACCCCAAGCCCAGAGAAGATGCTGAGCTCCTGCCATGGGGTGCTGCCGGGGCAGAACCAGAAAACGTCTCTGACAAAGGCATCAAGCATGGACAAAGAACTTCACAGCAAAAATCTCAATAGGTGGGAGGTGAGGGAAAGGGAGGGTTAAACACAGCCAAGGGCCTGTTGGGAGCTCAGCACATCTCTGTAGCCCTAAGCAAACCGTTTCCTTCCAAGGGCTCCCAGGCCTACAGGTTAGCTTGAGTTTAGGTAAAAGTAGTAAAATTTTAACATTCAGCATTTAAAAAGCTTTACCACTGCCAGCCGTGAAAAGGGTCTTTCCTGTCACCAGATAGGTTGCAATTTAGCGACTGAAGGGAAAACACATTTGTTTGAACTGTTAATTTGTTCTCCTGGGGACTGAAAGCCATCTCAGAAGTAGCTCTTTGTTTTGAAAACAAAACCACCACCAAAGGCACAGGGGAAGGCTACCCACGGGATCTGGTGATCCTGGAACAGCATTAACCCGGATACTTTGCCAGGACATGCTAACACTTCAGTAAAATAACGCAGACACACTTCTCCGTTCTTAATGATCTCCAAAAATAAATTCTCAGATGTTATCCCAGAGTTTAAGAGATTTGCTGAAGTAGGCACAGAGCAATACATGAGCACGAGCCACCTACCTCGAAGCAATTGTTTATTTTCCCTGGTTCTATTTTACAAGAGAAGAGAAATATATCTAGAAAGACATAACATCTAACAGGCCATCTTCTCCCCCTCAGCTCACACCCTCCCTGCACAAGGAGGGCTGGCACACCTGGGGCAGCGCTCACAGCAGGGCGTTAAAGCAACACAAACATGTTTTGTTTTGTTTTTAATCTACAGGTGCCTCATATTACTACTCTTCCTGCTCCGTTATACGTTTCCACCTATAAATCCGTATTAAAACCCCACTCTCTCCAGCACTCGGGCACAGCCTCCGAGTCCAAGCGCGACTAGCCTAACCTCTGCGGCTGACGGGGCCGGAGTCGCCCTGGCAACCGAGTAGGGCCCGCAGCCCCGCCGCCGCCTTCCCCCCGAACGTGAGGCGGGCAGCAATGAGGGAGGGCCCGGGCCCCGCGCCGGGGGAGCCCTCCCGCGGCCGGGCAGGCGGCAGCGGCCCCGCCGCGGCCCTTCTGGCGCCGTCCCACCGCCTCCTCTGGTACCGCCCTCTGTTTCCAGAGGTTTGTAACTTGGCCGGAAAAAATTTGTCCCTGACAAAAGCATGGCACGGAAGGGTCCGGCTCTGTTGATTTTTCCCTCCTTTACTGTTGTTTACAAGCCAGAATTAAAGTGAGACTTCTTGCTGAGGCATGGGGAAAAACATACCGAGCAGAAGTCCACTCACCCTGAAAATTATTAGGCTGTGAAAATTTAAATTTGATAAACTGCTAATTCACGCTATTCAACTGCTCTTTATAATCCAAGTAGCAGTGTAAATAAGAAAGATAATAAAATCTGATGAGAGATTAATGTCTGACAAGCAGTAATTCCTTTTCAAAGAAATATAATCAACAGATTTATGACGTAGAGTGGAGGAGCTATCACAATTTAGTGGATAACGGAGTACAGGCCAAATCCTGCTCCCAGTTGGACTAAACACATTTTTGTTCTAGATACAGAGCAGAACTTTTACATAGTTTTAATGTATGCATTTTTCCAGTAGTATTCCTCAGCCTGTAGGAGATATATGCAAAGCTATGTGGTTACTAAAACACTTCACTGAAATAAGATCCATCAGGAACATAAATTTAAGTAGGAAAAAAAATGGAATAGGTATTTGCATCACTCAACTGTAGTCATCCATAAAGCAATCAAAAACTGCTGTGGTAAAGAGAAGCAGCAGCGCTGCAATGAGGAGAGGGGCTGAGGAGAGCCAAGCCTCCGGTGCAGCCCCACATACACCACAGGCAAGGCCGCAGCTGCCATTTTGGGGCCCGGTGAGGGAGAAGGGCTTCAGCCTCCCCAGGTCCCAGCGCAGCACCGGGAGCACCTGCAAGGAGGAGGTTTGGGTTGGGGGAAATTTTACATCGCCCTGGAGTAACAGGAAATGCTTTATCTGCAGATAATCCACCTCCCAGCAGGAGGACACTTAATCCCCTGGATGACTGACTAGTTGTAAGAATTGGGAGAATATTAGTCTTTCCATAAAACACAAGGACATTGAGAGGTTAAATGAAGTACTGATAATCAAACACAGAACTCATACTGTGGGTGTCACTGCACAATGAATCAAATTATCAAGGGATGTAAAAACCAAAGTGATCTGTTGTCTTTAGGCTAATGTCAGAAGTCCATACAAAAAATAAGAGGAATATTCAAAAGCTTCCATTTGAGGAGAAATTAGACAAAAATCAGAATTATCAAAATCTGGTGGGAGGATTCATGACTGGAGTGTTTAAAGTCTCTAAATACATCCAGTCAGGAAGAACAGCATGCCTAGCTAGGGCTGGGGAGAGAAAATGTTATTGCTTCAAATTATTCACACATCAGACGTTCAGGCCCTGGAATGGATTAAAGTTCTATCTGACAGCAGCAATCATTAACGTTTGTTACAGAGTACTATATTAGACCAAAGAGCAGGATTTAACATGTATGATAAAGAGAAGAAAAATGCATTATCCAAGGTGACATCAGTCTGGAGGACATATGCTAGTTATCTTATGCTGCCATTACTAAAATATCTCTAAAGAAGGTGTAAATGATCACAGCCTGGTTACATTTGCTGCGTACAGACACAGCTCATGCCCAACAAGACACAAGCATAAAAGTAAGTAACTGGACTTCTTAATTGTTCCAGGGAAAACAAAACCAACAAACTATAATTCCATTATTACAACAGAAGATTGCTTTACTTGAAAAGGCATCCTGAATAAAAGGAACAGTCAGAGCTGCACTATACAAAGTCTGTCTCTAAAAGTGTAAGAAAAAATCCTGAGTGCATTGCATAAGAAAATTTAAAAGAGAGCTGGAAAGCACTAATAAAAAGAACTGTGGCAAACAGTGAGGCACAATAATAAAGAAATTGAGTCTATCAGTGACGCATACATCCATTACTATATTAGGATTTTTAAAATATCAATAAAGATGCATAAAAATGATTCAGTAAGTACTCCTGTTTACATCTGGAAAAACAGAAGATATGTAGATATGCTACGCAGTTAATGTATCATCAGGTGTTTTTATCCCTACAGTAATTAAAGAAGACCAGTCATCTACTAATGGTGGATTTTAAAAATGAGCAAAACCTTTCATCTAGTTGTTCTACAAGAATTAGCTGATGTCTAATACATCTTGGTATACTGCAGAAATTCCAGAAGACTAATAAAGGACAGTCTTCGGGCAAAAATTATGAAGTGCAAACCAAATTAATTCTGTACCTGCAACTCATTAGGTTGATTTTGATCCTGAGCAAAACAGCAAGTGACTGGCAAGTGAGCAAAGAAATAAGGAATTGGAAGAAAAAAAAAAAAAAACACCCCAAGACATATCATTCACCTTGGTTTTATAAACATGTTTTTAAGTCTTCTCCAAAAAAAATTTGCTATCAGCTTTAGTTGACAAAAAAAAACCCCTTTGCAAGACATTTAATGTTGAAGCACACAATGTTCTAATAAAAAAATAGCACTACACAGAATTAAAGTGGCACATTTAAATGTGCTAAATGTGCACATTACTATGCTAGGCTGACAAGTCTACAAGTTATTGTTAGATATTCATTGCTCACTAGAGGTGCTGCTACTAGGGGTCTTTGAACATCTGTTCTTGGCCCTATACAATTTTGTAGTACTTCTGCAGTAATTTAGGAAAAACATACGGTCATATAGCTGAATATACAATGTTTTGCAGAGTGGTGAACACAAAAAGCCTTTACACAGGGGAATCCTGATGGGAGTCTTCTACGCTGGAAAGTTCTGAAAAGGCCATATAAAGGGATAATCAACTCAACACTTTCTATGAGAGCTAACATAGATCCTGGTTGTATAAACAAGTATCAAGAAGGCATAGCTAAAAGGTATTATGTTTGTATTAAATTTTAACAGTGTTATTCTTCAAGTACTCTCCAGTTCTTGAATAGGTACATTAGAAGAGTTTTTTGAAAATATGGAGAGGGTTCAAAAAATGAACTATAGAATACCCATATCCTGGTTAGGTTCCTTCCCCTTCTCCAAATGAAGAATTTCTTTCTAGAAACTGCCGAACTGTCTTTTCCAAAGAAAAAAAAAAAATTATTCTTAACTCAGAGGCACTTCTAAAGAACAAATATTTTGCCTTTGAAATACACCTCATTGCACCAGATGGTGTGTGTGTATATATATATATATATTTAAATGTTCCTGTGGTTGAATACTCCCACATATTCCTTACAATAGCACCTTCATCACTGTTCAAATCATACTCAAAGGCACACAATTGCAAACTTAGTCATGCAAAAGAGTAGCAAAGTGGAGTAATCAGGAACAAAGAATGCCATTCAACTGCATAAAACTCTTGTGCTTGTTAACATCCCTAGTAGCAGCACTACTATTTGGTACTTAACACTTTTACCAAGATCTAGAAACCATACAAAAATCTAGCATACCAAATATAGGGAACTTTTAAAGTTGTACATATTTATCCAACAGACTGGAAAGACTCCTTCTAGTTAGTTCATGTTTTATTAATACATTTAATGCACCAAATTCCTTATGGAATAAAGCACAAGCTTCTTACTGCTATACTGTGGGCCACCTATAGCTTCAGTGCCACTTACATATCTACTGAGATCATGGTTCGGTTATCACTTGTGCAGGTGTAGCACCGATGACCTTAGCAGATTTCTGCCAGGTTTACAGCACAAAGTAGGAGAACAACAAGCCTTATGGTCAGATTTTCAGCTGATCTCAATGAAGCTCAATTATTCTGCATGGAGCTATACTGGTTTCTCAGCAGAGATATCTTGACCCATCTCTTCACTCAGCAACAATACCAAGTTTAATCTTTTCCTTCTAATCTTTCTCTACATTTGCCCCTCAAGTTTCTACAAATGGAATATTTTGCTGGTACAGTAACTCCTTCATCATGTCAAACCCTACCTTGAATTTTTTCTAACCCATTTGTAAGCCTTAGTGTTAAAGCCTTCTTAGAATGAACATGCCTTTGCTGTAAATTAAACTTAAAAATTAAGACTAAACTTCAGACAGCAACTCCCAGAGAGACCTAAAATACTGACCTAAAACTACAGTTAATACTATCTTCTTTCATAGGTAGCCAAGTTGTCAGCACAAAGTAATCATTCAATTGCATACAAAAGCGTTGTCACATCATACCTGACAAACTTGCCCTACAAAACCAGAAGAAATTTCCTCTGAGCCTAAAATGACAGACATGCTAGTCCTTAGCAGTATTATTCAGGCCACATAGGAAATGGCCAAAGAAACACACTCAGTGCTTTCAATACCACTTACCGGTACTTTACTATTTAAGCAGATTATTCATCTCACAGCGTAATACCTCCTAGTCTCTGTCTCTCAAGTATAGATAAATGCATAAAATCCACACAGAGAACTGAGCACATAAGCTCTAGCATGCAGAACTCTATACACTTCTGCCATGTCCACTAGAAGTGGATCAAAAATGACAGTAAAGGAGAAAAAGTCCAGTATTTTTTTGTTCCCTGAATACTCTGTTGCACACAGTAGAGAAACAAGATAGTCAGGTAGCTGGTTATAGCTTTTCAGACTCTTAGGAAGAATTTCTACTGCCTTGAGTGCTGCCATAAGGTTAACTTAGTAAGGATCAACTGAAAAATAGGAATGATTAACAGAAAACTGACACAGTTAAATTCTTACCCATCATATTTCATTTCTATAAATACATTTCTACAAACCTGCACTAAATAATAAAGGAACATAATCAGGAAAAAAAATAGTTTCTGCCATCGCTATGCATTTTTCTTTTCAGTAACTTCTTGAATTGAAGACCCAGATATAATCTCTACTTTCATCTCTCCTTGTCTAGTTTGTGCTGCAACAGTAGCACTGTTTCAAGACTCTTAAGGTTTTTTATTTAACTAGCAAAAGATGTAGAAAAGCACCACATTACAGAATGTAGAACAAGAAAAAGAGCTTTGAAATCGTTATTCCTTTAAGGTGGCTGCAGAGTAATAATGCTGGTTAAATTATGCAAGGAAGACTGCATTCTCCAACAGACACACATTTAATATCTCCTGAGGTTTGGTGTATTACATAGTCGAATGGAAAATGTGAAGATTCTTTTATAAGATTTCTTTGTAAAAACACTCCTGGAGATAGTAACAGTTCCACAGAGAAGAATTTAGTGATGGATAATTTTTCATATCTATAGCATCAGTATTAAAATGGAAATAAAGTTCATAAAAGTTAAAAAAAAAATTATTATTTGGAATTTATAGTTCCTTTCAAAGTCCCAACCCCCAGCCCCAAAAGGAGCAGTCCTTGTTTGTGCAGTATTTTTCAGACAAGGTGCTGCATGTCTTCATTCTGTACTGACGCAATTTTTTGCTTTTTCATCCATGGCTCTTCTGCTATGAAGTGAAGCATTTCATGTAGATGTTCAGTATACAAAACTCCCTCTTATCCAAACAGAAATGCGAAGCTACAAGGGCAGCCTGAAGCAGAATATCTGTTTAGTTGCTTATTTTTCCTCAGTGACAGAATATATTTTGGGTTGGGGTGTCTTCTTCCATGTCCCCAAGATGTGCAACATGCACATCTTGGATCTTAATAAGAATATTCAGAGAAGAGTGATGTAGACAAGAGTCTAAAGAAGCAAGCTGTGTCAATCTGAACTAAAAGACTATGAAACTTTACTGAAGGTCCAAATAAGTATCTTTTCTCTGCACGTGAGCTGAGACCTTTTTGCCTCTTCAATGAACCCCACACAAACTTTCGCAATTTTCTGAGAGATCCAAGTGACTTTTAAAGAGACTTCGTTATGGATGCTCTTTTCTTTCTTAAGAGAAGCATGTCTCAAATACCGTACCCATTCCCAGAGGCATACAACGTAAAGCAGTATACTGATCAATGAAAACTAGTCTTGCAAAATTTAATGGCAAGATAGAAACAAGCCATGGGTATTCTGATATGAACAGCAACACGGGGCAGGAAAGCTTAAAACAGCTTTTGGGGAACAAGAGCACAGCAAAATGTAAGAAAGGAGAATAAAGAGGAAGCAAGCCTTTCCAGGGACCACGCTGGGGCTGAATGACGCTGATAATTTATTTGAAAAGAGAGGGGGTGGAAAGAGGAACAGTAAAGGAAATCACAGCTCTGCAGAAGAAAATGGCAAACTTCCATTGACTTCTAACAGGCAAGCATTCAACCCAAGCAAGCTGAACAAACCCTTTAAACTGAATTTACATCCCTGCTGCAGTAGTTACTCAAAAAAAAAAGATCATCTTGTTTTTCATGAGAAGGAAATCCAAGTTAAATATAATTCCATTTTGCTCATATTTATTAAACATTAACAACATGATTCATGACAGAGTTGAAAAGTCACTAATAAGAGCTGGAAAACTCCCACACAGAGCAGGGCTCAGGTAATCATTAGTAGCAGTAAATATTGAGAAAAATATGAAGTATAATGCTATTAGTAGAGTAGGACTGATGCAAACAGAAAATATGGCAAGCTGTGAAGTGTTAGGTGGGTAATACTGATGCAAGTAAAGACACTGTACAAATTGAAACGATGGGCAAGAAGAGTCACTCTGTAAGAAGAAAAAATGCTAGAGCACCTAAATGAGTATCTGCTACAGTATTCCTTGAAATCAATAGATGTTTTGAACATGCTATGAATCCAGTACTAGATATTAAGAGCAACAAGACAAGGAAAAAACAAAAACAAAACCAAAAAACCCCCACCAAACCAAACCCAAAAAACCCCATGATATCAAGGGGAGAATGTTTTCATTTATAATGCAACTGGAGAAGGTGAAATTTGCATTTTACAAGACTGAATGACTAGATCTCAAGGAAGAACACAAGGCAAGCTAAGTATCTCTGATCTGCATAAAAATCTGGAATTAATCGACAAGTAATTGTTCCTTATTAAAACCAAATTATTCATTACTAAACACTAAAAATTAAATCACCATCTATGCCAAGGCTGTCATTATCCTGAAGTTATGCTCATGCATGTGCATGTTAAAAACTGAAGTTGTATGTAGAAAGAGACATGGGGAAATGGTTAGGACAAGACAATTTTGATTGAACAGGACATTTTAACATTAAAAAAACCCAAACTTAAAGGGCTGGAAAAATTTTACTTCCTTCCATGTAATGTAGTCAGCCCTTTTGCTTTCTCTCCAGTATCTCAAAACGAATAAGGCATACAGCTGATACAGGTAGAAAATATGTTGTTGTATTTAAAAGAAATTAAAACATTCTCTCAATTTTAATTAGCCCAATTATTTCTGTACAAAATCTGGCTCATCCATGTGTGCATTAAGAAAAAGGTTTTATATTAACGTACATCTGTCAAACAGTACAAGTCTAAATTGTAGAATATATTTGCATCTTTTTTAGGACTGCTGTAAAAAGAGAAGAAAAAAATTATTGATGCATTCAAACAGTGTGCATCTTGCTTTGTAATGTAATCTGTTTTTCTTTTCCTTAACACCTACACAGCTTATGTTCCTAGCTAGTACAGTTTAAAGAATAAATATGGACCCAGGGTATCAACTTCCAAGGAAAAACTTGTAAGAGTTTGCAGATTTGCATTTTGTTATTTCAGAACATGATAGTCAAGTTCAAGTTTTTGCTTCTTGAGACATTTAAACCAGCTGAAAGGATTTTTGTTGTTTCTAGAGTTCGTATCTAAAGGTCCAATACAGCTACTGTATCTGTTAATGTAAAGTCTTTTCCTGCAGACTTTCATAAAGGAGTCAGGAGCTATTAAAACACATGCAGAATAGAAGACAACATTTTCTTCGGGAAACGAAAATGCCTGTTGTACTGACTATATCCGTGATGATCCTACAAATATGCAAACCAAGACTGAGAGAGAGTGGTGGCATGCAAGCCGATGAACCTTTATGTTCCATGGAATTGCCATGTGGGAATATGCTTAACTTGGAAAGAACAGTGAGTTTTTCAAACCATTCTTGAGTTCACTCTCTTAAAGCTGCACATAATTGCAAAACATTTCCGAGATGCAAAGAGCGACCATGGTCAGCAAAGAAACGAAACCACATCTATGATTTCACATTCGCAAATGGCACAGCATAGATGAGCATGTGCAGTATGACTAAAGCATTGCCTCAGTACCAGCCACAAGAAATGTCAAGTCATACCTTGAATGCTGTTGAACAGAACTCACCCATGGGGAGTCACGTATCAGGGGAGGGCTGGGAGTGGAAAGAGAGGACAAAATTTCATGGAAGAAAGGAAAGAAGGAAGAAACGACCAGGTGGTCAACTTCAGACAAGTATTTGCTAAATGAAGAATATTGTCTGCTGGGCTATTCTGAGAGAACTGGAAGGCTGAGTTGTCCAAATTCAGCTCCTGCAACTACAGGCTTTCTTACAAGTGAGATGCACTACTGCCAAGTAAATAGATTGTAGTAAGTACTTATGGTCCTCTTCATTTAACTTTGTTTTGCAACGACTTTGAACAGTGTGTTTATGAATTAAGCACCAGTCTTTCCCCAACTGGGAAAAGTGATTTTTAAATGAAGTGACTTATTAGAGGTGGCTTATACAGACAAGTCACACAGTGTGATAATAGCACAGCCAGAAAAAGAATTACATGGGTCTTCTGGGACCAGGCTGGTAGGGATGAGTTTGTACAGAAACAGCAGCTGACTAAAACTGAACCCAAGGGGGACAGACACCATCCTGACTAGTGAAACACTAGCCTACAGTCGTCATTACTTGTTTAAGTATGGACCTGAAAGCCAGTCAATTTATTCTGCACTTCCAAGTGCCCCAGGATTCCTCCCTGATGCTCAGTTTGGCATCGTTTCTCAGCTGACAGGAACATTTTCTACCATCTCCAGTTGAGGACAGTCCTTCTGATTCCGAAGGGAAATAACCTACTCATAGCCAGGTGTCCTTTTGCCACCTCCCAATTGTTTAACAGCCCAGACTATCTAAATCATCACTGGGAAGTCCGAGACCAAGAAGTCCATTCCAGAATACACCTGTATGGAGAGCAGACAGTTCCTTAAGGCTGGCATGAATATTCACAGTACCTAAGCAATACCTCAGATCTCACTACTGGATTTCTTATGACATTCATTTGAATGTACACTGACAACCACAATCAAACTCTAGCAAAAGAAAAATAGGTAACAGCAAAATTATCTTAATAAAGTCTCAACCAGTTTCTCTACAAAGAGAAAGGCCAATAAAACTGCTTTTATACAACATGTATAGTTCTAATAGTCTTCGTCTTCTCCTAATGAATAAAAAAGTATTCTTACTGCAAGCTCCCTCTAGATTTTTCAGTAAATACAAGTTCCATACATTTTTAGAATGACGATGGTGCTTTGACTGTAGTAGATTTCTTGTTCTAGATTGGTTAGAAAGCAAGGAGTAAAGTGTAATAGGGATGGACAAAGCCCGTGCAAACTGTAAAATCATGCTTTAGAAATATTTATGTAAATGGTACTCGAATAAAAAGCAACCCCTTGATGAAGGTAAATATCTACCAATGTATTATTGCCAGTATGTGCATTTGACTAAAGCCAAGTTTTAAAATACAGAAACTGTTAGCAGCTATGTTACTGAATTTGCTTGCAAAGATAGTATGTTAAATTGTTAAAGTTCACAGCTTTTCTTTTCTGGGGCTTACATGTGAAAAAGGTGTTCAGAGAAAAAAAAAAACTCTACACCTATAGCACAAGGTTATTCAGAGAAAGGGCTTTTCTCCCAGTTGGAATTAGATTGTATGCCCAAGAAAGCAAAAGTGAATGAGCAACATATATCATAATTAGTCTTAAAATTTATACATCGAGCTGTATGACAGAGAGCCTGTCCTGTCCATGACAGCACACGGAGCTTAAAGTACATTCTCATAGTTCAATACTTTTATCTCTTCCTCACTGTATGATGCTTCTTGGCAACTCCACAGTTCAGTGCATTTCACATGCTGCAGAACATAATAATGGAGGAAAAAAGATACATCACACAAAAGAAAAGTCAGATGGCAGCTGTGCCAACGTAGGGCAAGAAAAGAAAATTCTATAAAAATCTGAGGCAGGCAAATTCACAGGGAAGGAAGAAACATGGAGAATAAGAGTAGAATATGAACAATATGCAGAGAGGCAATGGAGAGAATAAATGCATCTCTGTTGATAGCTGCAAGAAACGAAGAATTTGTGATCAGAGCAGCAAAAGGTGGAAGACGACAACGTGCAGCTGGAGGAACAAGGGAACAGGTAGGAATGGGCAGGAGCAACAACAAATGCAACGCAGGAGGATTCTGTGACATTTCTTTGGTATCAGTTCATGACTACGCAGAGCAGGAAATGATGAAACAAAACACTTCTGTTCTCACACCAACCACAGCAGAAACCTCTACATTTCTCCAGCCCAGTACTGCTTTCCTTGTACAGACCACTGCAAAAGACAAAATTGGAAATTCCTAGAATTGAAAATGTCCTAGAATCGGAAATCTTAGTATCTCAGGGAACCACAACTGGCCTTCCACTGGTGGGGGACAAGAGCATTCATAGAGGACAACCAGTCGCAGCAGCACTCTAACTGGTTGCTCCAACAAATTTGCTGCTACTAGCTTTTTTTTAACTTAGCATAGGGGTGACAAGTCTTCTACACATACTATCTCACTGTCCAGGTGTGATTCTGGACCCCATATACTACCTACTGCTGACTTACAGATTTGTTCTTCTCCATTGATTGTGTTCCCCAGTATTACTGCTTCACACATGCGATAATCCTATCTCTTGCAAAGACTGTATATTTTGTCTGTGAGATTATTCATTTCTTATCAGTTCCACGTAGAGAACACTTTTATCAGTCACCTTGCACTGGGATAAAAAAATATCTTGTTGGCAGTTGATCTAGTGAAAGAATTAGAAGAACCACCTCAGAGCGGCAGGTTACTCTGAAGTTTGATCAGCTAACACAAATAACACACAACCAACCAACTATTTCTGCAAGCTTATGGCTCCATGAAACATGAGGCAAAAGATGCAATTCCTTTGAGAGGGAAGGCAGGGAAGAGAATATTGGAGATTATAAAATTGCATGCCTCAGTCCTGGAAAAAGACTTTCATTACTTTTTTTGTTACTAATGATATTTTTCACCTTTCTAGAAACCTTTTATAGGTCCATACAAAGATAAAATTAACACTTCAGAGTAGATTACATCAAGTTCAGCTAACAAATGAAGGTACTTGATAACTAAGAGTTACTCTGGCATCACAAAATAAAACTACATTGCTTAAATTTACTTCCATCAGGGTAAGCTTTTTTTAATCTACAGTTCACAGTAATGCAGTGAAGAGACAGGGCTGAGAAGAGGTTAAAGTCATCTGCTCATCAGAAGTCATTTAATAAAAAGTAAATTGTAATAGTAGCTGGAGGAAAAATCAAATACAAGAAATGAATTCAAGCTCTGCGATCGAAGCTGCAGTTCCATTGATTAACGTCTGCTAAAATAAACTGCTGGACTGTAGACTTTCTCATTTATTGTCCTCCCCATGTTTTGGTTACTATGATATCTTTCTAAAGATACGAGACAATTACTCATCTGAGAGTTGCAGACAGACAAAGGACAGAACAAGCAAAAAAAAACCAAATTAAAAAGGATGATTAACAAATAATGCAAACTGAATTATTCTTGTACCTGTACTGAAAAGCTCTCGGACAACCATTGCATCCACTGACAGTAAAATTCTTATTCTGCCCTATTAACATAAAAATTTCCCTGTCCCCCGATTAGGCAGGGCTGAGTATTTTCAGCAGCTACAGTGTCTGGGTAGTACTAAATAAGCAGAGATGGAGTCACATTTTGCACAGATGGGCTCAGAAGCAATGAAAAGCTCAGGGCTGTTATTTTAGAGTGCTAGAGCACAGGCATCCCTACAAATTTATGAAAACGAGCATAAATTTCCCCTTCTCCTGCTCTCCATTCAGCATCATCCCTACTGCCATTAAACATTACACCAACCAGCTCCGACCAGTACTCGCCAAACCCCCACGCACCCACCAACCTGTCCAGAAGCAGCACACTCTCATCCACCCTGCAAACCAGGCAGCTCTAGGGAAGCCAGGCTGCACGACACCAAGTTCCCAGCTCCAGTTCATACAGGCAACAGGTATAGGCAAACCAGTCTGCCTTGTGCGAATCCACATATTTGTACACTAACCCCTAGCCAGCTACACCTGCATTAATGGGCACCAGCTGAGCCAAACGGCTGTCAGCTGAGGGCACAGGCTGAAGGTAATGGTGACACTCAGGTGGAAGTCATGGCACCATTTAGACTCTAGGAATTTCATTGCCCTCGATGATGTGCCAGGAGAAGACCTAGTTTACTTCAAATCCCTCGTTAGCTTTGCACTCTGTTTAGGTGAAAAAAAACCAAAAAACAAAATACAACATTTTTACTTATAAACAGAGCACTGGAAATCACTGAAAAATCAAACCTTATAGCACTATTATTTCAGCAACACTTTTCCAATAAGTGGAAACTTAGTGGAAAAAATAAGTGGAAAGTGGAAAAGACTCTTTTAAACTAAAACCAGTGAGTGACTTTAGAGAGATCCTTAAGTAATTTAGGAAGCTTCCCACCCACATGCAACATGTTCTCCCAAAGAAAAGAGAGCTCTCTTAAACAATCTCCTAATATCATTTAAGAAAAAATGTAATGTTTTGGAGGCTAAATTTTAGCTTTGATTTGATATATACCTAATTTCCTTTAAGTAGTATTTACTTCCTTGGGTTCAAAGAAAGGCCTATAGTCTCCAGTGAGCCATATTGCCATTATCTTTTGTGTAACTGTATCAGGCTTTGCTTTTAAGAAACAAGAAGTAGTTATGCTTTTAAATAAGTATAATTTAAAAATTTGCTGTGTTCAGGCATCTGAATATTTCAAGAGGATTTTTATCCTATTCTAAAAAATTTTCAGGAAAAACTTCCTATGAAAGCTCATTATTTAACACTACAAATTATTGAACAGTATTTCCCTTACATTTTAAGAATTTGCATTTAGCTGTTGTGTTGGAGAAGTCACCAGATTGTTGTGGAACCAACCCTTATTTGAAAGAGTTATTAACATCATTTTGGAAATTAAAACCTCTAAAACATAGATGCTGAGTCACAGCACAGATGCCCTGAGGTTTTCAGTTAGCAGCTGTAGCATTTGGAGAAGAGCAATGCCTTCACTACCCAAAAACACACAGCGTCAGCCATTTGCTGGCCACTCTTTTCCTCTGTCTGAACAAAAACGTGTTTTCACTAACACAGTTGAAAATTACTTGTATTTGACCAAACACCATACCAATGCACTCATGAAACCAAACCCAGAACTTTTCAGATGTGAGATCTAGACTTACAGAAATGTCTGCATTTCCATTTGACCACTGAACACACGTGTGTAAATGTGCATGTATCTATATGCACATAGATGCATGCATGCATGTGTTTGCGCAGCAAGGTGCCGTAAGAAGTGAAAATGGCTCATTGTTCTCTTCCCTAGGATGTAATATTATTGTTGCTTTAGTTGAGACCATCTGAGGATAGACGTGAAGTAAGGTCTGCAAGGAACGGTTGTGAGAAAAAAATGAGACTTGTATAAAAGCTTGTCTTCAGTTTTGGTGTAGGAGCCGTAACCTTCAAGCAAAACATGATTAAGACAAATTGCTCGCGTCCAACTAGGTTGTTTAAAGAATTCAGAAAAAGAGATGTTCACTATTCACAGAAGGGACTAAACCAAGATGATCAGGAATTTAGTCCAAAAGGACAGGAGAAAGAGACAGCAAATTGTTGCCTCTGGAATACAAGATATTAATGGAAATCTAAATTATAATGTGCAATAAAACCTCTGTTGAGTCCCTGGTTTTAGTGTCCAATAGATGTGAGTTATTCTCCTGACATAGCCTCTTGAAGATATTTTGTAGACCTTCCCTAAGATCTTGTAAGAGAGGCTGGAAATGGAGTCATTGTTTTGGGAAAAATATGATTTTCATATTTTTTCACCAATTGTCTGTGTGAATCCATTTTAACGCGCGGGGCTTCTTTTCACCCACAGTTTGCCCGAGGACATTTGGTGCACTAGATGAAATATGTTGCAATCTGTGATAGATGGAGAGAGCAAGAGAGAATCTATGAATTTTCATAGTTGCGTTGTGAGAACTATTTCTTACAGTGGTGGTGGAAATGCATTTGCAAATTTTACGCTTGTTGCTCTTCATGAGCTGGCTTCTTTTGGTATGTGGTGGTCCTCAGCAAGTTTGCTTCTAATGATGAGTTTAGCAAGCCTGTAATGCATTTGAAAGCTATGAAGAGAAATTCTGGGAAATGCCATTCACGGTGCGGTGCTTCTTGCATAGGCTGTTCTGAAAGAGTTTTCTCGGGTAAAGATCCTTTTTTTGTCGTGAAGCTGGTAATGTGAATTTCCTCCCAGTACATGTGGTGGCGTCCGGCAGCGAGGCTACACATCAATGCACCTACGTCCTCAAAACAGCAACCAACCCCAAACCACAGCAAGAGGCTATGCTCTTGGTTCGACGGCATGTTGTAATTTTCTCCCCACCTGCTCCACATTAATTTTTCCACAGGCAACTTGAATTTTGTATCACATTTTTTGATGTCCTGATCACCTTGGTTTAGTCCCCCCCGTGAATGCCGACCATCTGTTTTCCTGAATTCTCTAAATGTGTGTCAATAGCCTGTGGGACCCTTGAAAAGATCAAAGATACTAATCTATGGACTTTGTACAACTATTTGAACTGCAACATTTTCATGTTTTCAGAGTCATAGGAGGTTAATTCAGTACCCTTGATAACGGAAGATTGACACAAAAATCATCCAAAATAGCACCGACTACTGGATTCTCAGTGCGTTCAGACAGATTTTAAACGAGTAATGATACTTTCCCAACCAAGACCTCAGTCTTGCTGTCATCCATGGGTCATATGGATGTGAATGTTTACTCACTGAACGACTCAGTGGGAGACTGCAAAAGAGAGTACGGTGCATATATCTGGAGGATTAGATGCCCTTTGGAGAGAAAAACAATGAACTTGAGTGGCTGTAAGACAAAGGATGGAGACAGACAACAGCAGAAAATACTGTTCACCATCACGCCTGTTGATGGAGGAGCAGTAAGAAAGCAAGCTGGAAGGGCTGTAGGGACTTCAGAGACTCATAAAGGATGCTTCTTCATAGGCAGGAAGAGGGCTTGAGTAAACACAGCCAAGGCTCGAACTTCCACTGAAAACTTAAACAAGTTCTTCCTTCTTGAGAGCAGCTTGGGAGTAGCAATGAAGAAGTAACTTTAATATACATTAACCACAATATTATTGTTCAATCTATAAACCTTTTTTTTAGAGTGAAATCAAGATACCCATGCCAATTTCCAACACTGAAATTTGAATCTTACTTTTGAACATAGTGATGACAGTGGAAATTTCACCACCGATATTAATGGAGATGGCATTTCACAAATAGGATACGGTTCTATTCCCCATACTATTCATTAGGAAAAACCCCCTACTTTATTCAGTGTTACACTGATGTGAGAAATGATATAAGAAAACAGTGACACTGAATAACAGTGAAATGATATATATTGCTTCAGTTATATCTACACTTTATAATGTGTTTTATAACAATTTGTTAGAGCAGCATCTGTTACAAATTTACTAAAACAATTTGAATATGCTTTTCAATGAGCTGAAGAACCAAGCTCCACCTATTAATCATGAAATATAGATCAATGAATAATGTATAAATGGTACCTTTATTCAAAGTGCTGCCAATTAACTAAACAGTCAGTGCATTCGTAATTGTATCAGTCACTTCTAAACTTTCAACCTTTATCAAGATTTCAAGTACAGAGGCAGAGAAATTGAATGAAAAGTAAGTTTTTAGCATAACGGCTTCACACTGACTTTGATATTCTCTGGCATCACTGACAGTTTCCTCAGGAAAAGCAATTCTGAACCCTTTAATGTAAAATATATATATATTCCTATTTCACACCCCACAGCTTTTTAAAGACAATCATAACTGCACACTGTAAATACAGTAAAATAAAAATAGGTACTGTGTACCTCTACAAAAGAAGTAAAGCAAAGCTAACTTAGTAATTCTGCTCCAAAAAAGACTATATCCTGTAGTTTGGTATTTCAGCAGATTTCTTCTTCTGCAACACAGGTAGAAAGCTGTAATTGTTTTCCAGGGCCATGCCCTCTCCTAGTCTTCCAGCTGCATAACAAACTGTGCAATTACATCCACTGTTCTGTCTTCCAGTCCCACTCACCATAGTGAGCTGTTTACTTCGAAACCAGTGTAGAAACATTTGTACAGCAAGTAGCAAATTGAGGAAACTTCTCCTTCCTACTTTATTTCAATTAAAAAGACAAATAATTGCAATCAGCCACATTAATTCAAGATTAAAACTGCAACTGTAAATCACAAAGGGTCACATTAAATGGTGACATAAGCAAAAGTCAAAATTATCTGCATACATTTTTAATGTAAATTGTTGTTATTTGCATGTCCAGAAAGAAGGAAGAATGGTAGCAAACAAAAAAGGCAATCAACTGTCTCGCCTTAAAGCTTCATGTGGGTTTCCTTTCCCTTCTACAGAAAAGCCCTCTGGCCTCTCAGCATGGAAGCTGAGCTAACACCGACTTCCTGATGTGCAAGATGCAGCTGTGATATTTAGCTAATTGAAAAACATGCTTGAAAGTGCATTAGTAAATTTTGAAAAGATTGGGCTATAACAAGGTGTTATTCACACAATCCCTGAATTTAGCCCCCAACATGTTCAGGTTTTTATCGGCAACATCAGTTTGGCAACACTGCAAATTTAACATTTATTTTATCCTCCAATTTTCATAATCAGTTCATTTGGCTTAATGTGGAACTCCTGTTATTACAAAATATTCACCAAATACTTGCAGCTCGATAACATTAATATTGAAAGCGTATCTGTTGCAATTTCTTCAGCTTACATGAACGTACTATGGAGGGTACTGTCATGTGTTTCTACTCCTGTAAAATGTGCAAGGTTACAGTTTTGTGTAGACATGAAACCATAACGTATATGTATATTTGTGAGAATGTGTTTATGAATACAAGCACAAATAAAAATACATATCCATATCCAAAACAAAAAGAAACATTCATATTACGCACATCCTTGGTGAAAGACAGTGGTTAGGCTTGGGATAAGGGGAAAGCAATTGTGGCATGTACTACTGTTCTCACAGTATGGAACAATTAAAAATAAAAAAAATAGCAGAGAGCCAACAGCAAAAGCACCCAAAGGAACAACAAATTCTTGAGAACATGAAAAGAAGCCAAAACAGAAGATGCATCTACTTCATCTTGTAATACAACTTCATTTTAAAAGAAAGATATAAATGAAAAGTCAGTGAACATGCAGATTGGTAATTGAAAATCTCTGTAATTTCCCTTGTTACCAAGGGATTTTTCATCTATTTGTGCTCAAATACATTGTTTTTTTAAAACCAAGGCAAAATTATAACAAACTATTAGGGAGCACTTTAAGATAATATTTTTAAGTATGTAATAAGAGTAAGGAACATCTCTGATTTTATGTCCTATAACACCACCCAAACTGCTTCAATTAGATTTCCTGTAGCGCCTACAAACTACAGAGGTAGTGCGTTTTCATGGAGACTTTAACTGCCTGTGTAGCAGCCATGACATACAATAATTTTAAGCAGCCATCGGGGTTTTGTCTAACACGAAGAATGATACCTTACAGGCATTTCTAAGCTTACCACTGAATGCTCCCACCAGCAGAGAACATTACTGTATTATAGGAGTTATGATAATTGTTGACTCAAAATCATTTTCTAATGGCTGCTTTGTAACTTGGAATTTTAAAAGAATTCCAGTTATTTTCAATATAGACACAAGCAGTGAGTGGAGAAAACCCTCTAAGAAAATGGTTTAAAAATCTTCCCTCTGATTCATTTGTACTTTAAATAGCTTAAATTAACAGATGCTGGGACTCTAAGCATTTTTCCCTTAAATCTTTAGTCATGCAACAGAGGCAAGCCAAATAAGTGAACTAGATTGAACCTCTACCAAACTAAAGTTAGTAACAGGCTGGAGGCTAAAATCACATCCACTGTCCCTATCAGCGCACATCTGACGTATGTGCTAAACTGAAGGCATATGAAAACAAAACAAAACAAAATCTCATTTTCATTCTTAAATTCCATTTACCAAACAAACTAGGTATTCAGTTCGCATCAGTAAAATCCTCACTAGCAGCAGTACATTCACCCAGAAGAAGGCAGGAGATCTTGATGGAGATACCCTTAGGCAATAGCCTGAGCTTCCAGGGGTGGTGCAGGATGCAATGGGCAGGTAATAACACTATTTTAAAGAAAGACCTGATGTATACCACCAGAAAATACAATAAGAAATAGCCTTGATGGAAGAAATCTCTAAAGACACAAACAGCTATGGAAATACAAGATGACTTTATAAATATTTTCTAATTTCTAAAAGGTCTGAGCATGTTACCAAGGGGTTAAGTACCTGCTAACACTTCTGATGCCGCTGAACTACTAACATCACCAAGACTACTCTCTTTTTTGCATGTACGCTGCTTCTTATCTTGTCCATTCCTCTTCTTACCTTTTATAATCTTCAATTTCTTAGTCTCCTCATTTTAATTCCTCTTTTTTTTTTTTTTTTAATGCCTACCTTGTCTGTTCAGCTCTATCATACAAAGTGCAACAATATGGAAAGCTGTAAGCCACTCCCTTTCATCAATTTTCTTCCTCTCAAGCTATTTGTATTCCTTTGGACATCTTTACTACCTTGAATTGCAGAAATGGATAACATTAATGAAAAGTGGGGAATTAAGATGAAAGAAAAATACCAACGCTTTTTTATTCATGAAGATACTTCAGTGACTATTTTCCTTGGGATCCATCAAGAGTGCCTCTTTGCAAATTCCTGTCATTGAAGGATTAAGACAGTGTGATCCAGATGATGCTGAATATGATGCTGAAAACAAAATGTGCAGAGTAAAATGACATTTCTAGTTCTGACAGATGGCACATTTTTTTCCTTTATAGGATTATTTTTTCCAAAAAATATATGGGTTTGGACTTCAGAAAATTAATAAACTAAAGAAGAATATATTTTTGAAGTTATGTCTTTATGTAAAGGAAAAAAATCTAACTAGCTTTTGCTTTTGTGATTGATATATTTTGTACAGCTACCCAGACTGTCTCCTGGGCTGTCTGTTTGCTCTAAGTCAGTAAGGACAATGACATCCTGAAGATATCATTTCTCATTCATTTCACTGCATGTCATTCTTAGGTAGAAGGGAAATTAAGTGATTAAACAGGAAGAAGACTGAGCTGTCACTGAAAATTAATATTTTCAAATTAACTTTAGACAAAGAATGCATAAAATTTAAGTTAAGTTGATGAAAACAAGCAGTTTCTCTATAATAAATATGTAAATCAAGCCATTGATCTATCAGTTATTATGACAGTCTAATGTCTCAGAAAAACTTGCTGTGATTCCAGGCAACATCCATGCAATGATGAATACATATGGTAGCAGATCAAGATGGTAATGCATAACTGAGTACTTAGAATGCTTAAGAAAAACCCCTTTTTATCAGGTAATTTTTAATATAAATAGCTTCTAAATGCGAGAGCTTTATCTGTCACTGTTAATTAAAGTTGTACTTTGTCAACATACAATAATCCATTTATTATAGTAGAAGCCACTACATTTCAAACCACTCACAAATTGCAAAGCATAATTGCTAGGATTATTTTATTTCCAAGTGCAGGCAGCAAAGCCACCTTAAGATTCAACAATAGTGAGATAATGTTGGAGTGTAACCATAGCTCTATCTCACAGTCCATTGGCTTTAGTATTGGCAGCAGACAAGCTGTAATTTTTCATCTCCTAATTAGATTTAGCCATTAATTTAACTGTTCTATCATATTGGTGAGATAGAACAACCCTATTTGTTTGGTCCTTTTTTTCCCTCATTGTTTTTACTAAATACTGCATGATTAATGCAGTCAATGAGAGAAAAAACACGAGGATCTGAAGATACACAAAGACCTAGACACTTCCACGCTGGTCATGTAACTACCTAACTTTTAAGCACCTGACTTCCAAACTGCAACCCGTGGCGTTTTAAGAGGTATTTTCTGCTAGCCCACGTGGAGAAATTAGGCATTCTGTGAGGGATTCACAATATCTAACACAGTCAAAGAGCTAACGGGGAATGCCGAAGCCATAAATCCCACCTCCCTGTAAGGCTCGGGTGCCTCGCTCGCTCTGGGCTGCCAGCGTCAGGCAGGAATTCGGAGTACCGACATCCTCCGTGATTGAGGGAGCTGGCAGACGGGCTCCGGGCGCCTGCTGAAACCGAGCAAGAAGTTAATGCTGCGCGCTGTCTCTACTCTGCTCTTCTCTTAGGTGCCGCCATTCACAAAGCAGAGCCCCATTGTCAGGTGGGGTGAATGTTTCAAGACCAGTTCAATAACAAGTCAAGCAGATTACTTTAAATCACCTTTAATGCTGGTTCAGGCTAACCTGGCTGACTCTGGATTGACAAGGAGGAAGAATGTCTGCTTTGGAGGTGGTAATCGCTTACGGGGAAAAGGTAACAACACAAAAAGGCAGCGTAGTGGTTACTTCTTAAATTGCTGCTACCACATTTATGCACCTAAATCATTCTTTTCAAGAAAGTGAGCGAGGGTCATTCCTATAAAAAAAGCATAATGGAAGGAAGGAATACGAGTCACTTTTCTTTTATACACTACTGAGAAAAAGAGGTAAATGTTCCACAACGTTCTCCACATGAAAGGGTTCAAACTCGCATCTTTTACCCATTTCTATAATGCTTCAACCACCTGCTCTTGGCCAGAAACATTCTCCACACTCCACAACTGCGTGGAAAACATCTCTGCGTTCAAATTAACTGGAACCAAAGAGGGGCAGAATAATCTGTAAGATGGGGGTTAGAACACCTAATTACAACAAGCAAGAAAGAGGGGGTTGGGTACTGATCCCTCTTCTGGGGACTGCTTATAATTTTTCCATGGAGGATTTTGCCCAATGGCAGTTTAAACCTTACTTGGACTAATAACTGGACTGAGATCTCTGCTGAGCCAGGCGACTGCCTCAGTGACTGAACTACAGACATACTGTGTCTGTTCAGTCCACGAACCTGGAGGGGTTCTTTTGCAGAATGACAGAGATGTAACTGGAATGGACAATGCGCTCCATACTGAATACCTAGGGGACTTTAATGGGAAATGAAAGGTATGAATTTGATCTCCTTGAGGCTACAAAGAGCCCAGGGTTTCAGTCTTGCAAGCCTGGATGAGTGCTCTATCTACTGAAATATTGTATAAATTTCAGAAGTCCCGACTCGGCCATTATATTCTGCGTGGGCATCACATCAACCACGCTGTAGCTGGATAGGACTGCTAAGAAGATGTGGACAAAACATCACTTTTCTGGTGGATCCCAGAGAGCCTTGGGTTTGAGATGAATCTGTGTCACAAAGAAAGCAGCACTTTAGGAACACAGGGACTTTATTGGAAAAATAAATAGGAGTCTGTTCATACTGGGCAAGGGATTTTAAAGTCCACTCCTATACACTTAAAGTCCTGCATTTCATAGAGTCTTCACTTCAGATGATTGAACCCAATGTTTTTTAACGAACAGCTCTAATGGTGATGTTTTAATGTTCCCCATCTTCCCGGGAAAGTTGTAATTTAATGAAAGTACTTGTAAGTAGATGTCAATGTCTGAGTTACAGTACAGTCATTAAAATAGGAAAAATCTTCCCTCAAGTCTAGTGACTGAACAACCCCCTTTGGAGTTGTTTCTTAAATAACTCCCACAAGTACGTGTAGTGTTCTGTCTTTAGGATGAAAGTACATCTAAATTAAGATTTTCCCAAGAATCCAGGAACAGATTTTGGGTATTGTTATCAATGTCAGGACCTACTAATACAGGGTGAATAATTAAAAATTCCTGAAGAATTTTCCTTGGTACAAGAAAGAAAAAAATATTAAGTATTTTCCTGATTGCTTTGAACTATCCTAGCAAGGGGGCACTGACAGTGGAGGGTGCGCACACTGCAGTGCTGACAGACACCCTGGAAATCCATGGGGGATGTGTTTGGAAATGTGAAATGCAAATCTGAGAAAAAGATATATAATCTTCTAACCTGTGCACAGAGAAATGCATCTCATAGTGACTTCTCAGTCATATTGTTATTTTTCCCTACTGCACATTTAGGACAAGAATCTCATTCTAAAATCATTCTGAAAAGTATTAGTCAACAAGAGACTTGGTACTTATGCCAAAAGAGCCAAGATCCTGCCTCTGAAGTTACAAGCAACAGATCTGTTAAATGTCCCTGACATGCAATCTCTTGGTTTCAGATAAAACCTCAGCTTATATTAATTCTGAGATTTGCTAAAACTGAAACACGAGGGGGATTTCTCCAGAGACTTCAAGAGAGAGGGAATGACCTTTGCTACAGATAAGCAAATATTTCTTCTATGGGAGCAAGTACCATAAGGCTAATTAATCCTTAAGCATAATCATAACTCACCCAACCAAAAAAGCAAGATCAAACACTGAGTCTGTAAATCACTGAAAACTGTATATGTTTATGTAATACACTGTCATTGCCTTGAGGCTTTACATTTTCTGATTGCAAAGGCACAGGTGAGGTGTCCTACAAATCATTGAAGCGTGTGCCAACAGAAGAAGCTATATTCTTAATACTGCGTATTGCAAACCCAAGTGGTTTTTATTTGTTTATTATTGAGTTTCCCATTAAAAGTTAGAGATAGTACATCTATTATTGCCACAAGAAAAGAAAAAAGAATCTAAAGGAAAAAGGAGGAAAAAATAACAATACTTTGCGATTTAAAATGAAACATCATCACTACCACTAATTGCTCTTTGAATCTGAATTGGCAAAACCGTAAGATTATCAACAAAACTCGATACAGGTAGAACAATAAAACCTAATTATTTTTCACAAAGCAGGCCATTCCATTTAAGACAGAGGAAAGCTAAGAGCAATAAAACCTATGCCATTAACAATTAGTCTTCTGCACACATGATTAGACTCGCAGAGATAAAGAAGCCTCTGAATTTAGTGATGAATCCCCTATTTCTTGGCTGGGCTCAATATTCTCTCCTAATTATGCTGAAAGACCTTGTGGTACTTAAAAGTACTTAGACTACAAAATATGATGCTGTCTCCATAGATTCACTATTAAAACTTAACATTTAATATCGGGTGCTACACTGTGAATTAATATCGGCATTTAGGATTATTTCTTTTATTCCATTTAAAAAAAAAATAATTGCGAGGAGCTTGAGGACAGTGTTTTATGAGCTGTTTGCTATTTAGAAACCCTTAAAGATGAGCTGTATACATATGCTACCCTAAATTAAAATTCAGCAGAACATGTTACCAAGTGAACTTAGGGCAAGAGAATCAAGTGCGTCAGGAGGATGAATTGAGTACCTGACATGAGCTAGCTCTCAGCAAAACCAGGAACAAGTAGGATTATACTTGATATACAAGATGATCAGAAAACAGAAAAAAATCATTTAATCTTTAAGTAAATAACGTTCTAATGGCAACAAAAATGTTAAATATTGCCTTTATACAGAGTACTTGGAACTGCCCACAGAAAAGTTATTTACTGAACATAAATGTACGTATTCATGGATACGTATCTTCCATTCTGTCATTTGGTTTGCAATATATATTTCTTCCTTTTAGTCTTGGAAAAGATGCAAAACAAGTCCTTTCTTTTAAAACAAAACAAAAAACCCTCCGTAACTCAATTACTAAGCTAATGAGAACTACAGGAGAAAAAAAAAAAAGTTTTAGTCTGTGAAAAAAATCTTTTTAATATCTAATTTACAATAATGAAAATGCTTATCACATGCACTGTGCCTTAAGACTTTTCAATAAAATCAGTCATAGATATTCTACAGATTATTATGCAGTTGCTAATACAGACTTGTTTCCTGGCATAAAAAATATATCCCCATACAGTGTTCTGTGTCTGGTATTTCAAGTCTCTTGAGAAGTATGCAAACACCTACTTAGAACAGTGTTCTTAACTTTATGTATGCATATTCTACGCACACACATATACACACACCCATGTATACATAGCCTAACAAACTCTCTCTTTGTGTCTTCCCTGTTAAAGATGTTCAGAAATCTCTCTGTCATTTGTGGATGGCTGGATCTGGTTTCTAATTTGCAAAAGCCGATAATTTTGCTCACAACTAACAGATCGTTTCACAGAATGCCGCGTGGGAGAGAAAACATGCACAGCACTGTTAAAACAGCACATACAGGGGCAGAATTATTTTTACCAACTTCACAAAATTTGACGCTCTCCAACTGCAAGTAAACCCAGAAACATGAACAATTTAATCAAAATTAATCACTGTGTTTTGGGACTATATGTCTCTCTGTACTCCCCATACAAAATTGTTGCAGAGACAAAGAAACAGATTTTGATAATTCTGATTAGAAAAAAACTAATTTCAACAGCCAGATAAATTATGGCGGCTCCTTCTTATTACAAATGAAGGTATAAAGTTAGTCATGTGTGAACGATGAATTTGATTGGCCCATCAGTGATAGTACAATCCAGCTATAAAAAGCTGTGCTATTCCATGAAGCATCTGGTACTGACCACAGCAAGAGACAGTACGTTCTCTTCTATAGGTCTTTCCAGCCCGCTCCTTAAGCGCCATAGATGCACCTTTGAAGATCTGTCTATAAATATAATAACTGCAGCTACTAGGTAGTACCAGCATAATGTGCATATGCTGATATGCCCAATATGCATAAACAATAGTATCTCTGTATTTTCCAAGAATGTCTTCTATTCAGCCACTTCAGAGTTTGTTCAAGGTTGCAATCTACTTTATATTTCCATTGAGACAAGTATTTAAGTTTGTACTTTTTCTCAGAAATGCAATTAAAACCTGTATATTACTGCAGCAGATGCAGCCAACAGTGTATTTCAATCTGTAGGTTGTACTGAATTTCACATGACAGAAACACTATAAGAAGTATTATAATCTATATCAAAGCACTGAACTAATAGATAATAGTAGGTAGCCTGGATTGATGCTGACAGAGCCTCCAAAACAGGATTCCTGTCATCAAACTCGACAGCCCCAGTAAGATTGGCAGGTCAAATCCTGGTGTAAACCCAGCATTACTCGGGACAGTTTCCTGGTAATATGTGCAGGCAAACGAAGGCAGGAATGATTACAATATCCCAGTCTGACTTTCAAGGGAGGAATTCTACAGGCTTGCTAATGGTCATTGCTGATTTCTACCAATGCAAGGCAGAAATCTCAGGTATATTAATTAAACTCGGCTTTAGTTCTTCCAAATCACAGAGCTAGATCTGCTGTTCCCTAAATGCTTTACTGAAATTTCTTCAGAGCAGGTGTCAGCATAAAGCTCAAATGACATTCTTTGGGCGTTACGTGAAAAATTTGTGTTATTCTAGGGATTAATTTCAGCATACTATTGGAAAAAGCATCAAATAAAGGGTAAAACGTCTTCATGCCCTGCTTTCCACTGCCTTTCCCAATAGTATTGACCGATTGCCAGTGGGTGTAAGATTGCCTGGCTTCACAAAGGCAGCGAGCGATGCTTCCACGTCTGGCATCCAAACGGTATCGGAAAGCACACTCCACCTAAACGCCCTCCTCCGCTGCAGAACCCTTTGACTCGCAGACCTTCGTGTAGACTGCTGCCAGATTGCCATATTATCTGCTCTCTGTTTTTTCATTTCCATGACAAGATGAGACAGACAAACGGATCCTCACTCTGATGATATGAATCATTATTCATTGCCAGCAGCACATCCACTCAGCTCACATTCTTAAAGGCACATTAAACAAAATTTATGTTTTGCTACTGTACAGGCAAAATGGTAATCTTAGTTTATTGGCAATAATTCACTACCTTCATTTCACTTACAAATCAGAAGTACCTCACAAAAGAAGCTGACGTACAATGATTTAAAATTGACACAAGTAAAGGAAGAATCAAGTCAAATTTCTTTATTGTCAAAGTTGGAGGACATGAATGACAAATAATCCTCAATTCATTTACTAGATTTCTTCCTCTTTCCTCTGGGTGTATTTAAATACTTTTCCACATCAACTGTGTCTTTCATTGTTGCATTAATATACAGGGTATTCTTTATCACTATATAAAGTAAAATTAGCTTTAACAAAATCTTTCCATTGATCATATAGCGTGCATTTGACTGAGAATTTGTTTTGCAACCTAAGCATGTGATTGCTGGATTACAACTGTGAATTAAAACCTGGGCACATACCCATTTCTATTCTGCATATTACTCAGTAAAACACGAACTGAAAAGATGAATACCTAAATTTTCCAATATGAGTCAAAATCATAATGAGTCATTATCAGCTACAAGAAACTCACTGACTCGGCTCACTCCCGTACATGTGTGCACACCCTTCGGAGCAAGAAAATCTGAAGGGGGACAACCCAAAGAAGAACTCACAATCACTGATTTACACCAAGTTGTGCATCAAAACACTTTAAATAAAATCTAGAAGAAAATGTCATTGCTTTCAACCTCCTCAGCACCTTTCATAGCCCCTGGTGTCCAAATTGTTTTCAGTCAGTTCAGCACATCTCTAGTGTATAATTTGTTTTATTCAGTGGAATTTCCTGTCATGTCCTGTCACATCAGTCCCAGAATGGCTCACTGCCTTTAAGAGATACAGAACAGTCTACGGTAAGGGGAAAATGTCAGAGAACACCACAGTCATAGCTCACTCAATGCAAAGGGAAACATTCGTATGGAAAAACTACGTCTGAACTCCACAAAAATGCAAACTTCGAGAGATGGAGAGATTATTTGGTATTGCAATGAAAAATGAAATGCATAACAAGAGTTCTTTACATCAAAATAGAAAGCAAACAGCATTTTATGTATATACCATTTGGGAGAAATGGAGAAACATACAGTGTAAGTTTCTCAGACTCATATCTAAAGCAGAAGTCATAGCGCATGCAGAGATTTTGGCTTGCTTTTGGCTCAGCGTAAGTGAAAAAGGTAAATTCCTGGTCAAGTTGTACCGCTGTCATCTGCACTGCACCTTAACCCGCTTCTTCTGGGGTATCTCACATTTCAAGCTCATAGCATTTGTTGAACAACTGAACAATCAAGTAGTGAAATATTTTCTATTTCCTCAGAAATTATAGAATCATTTCCTAGAACAGAAAAAAATCAGTCTTCAGCCTGCAACAGCAACACAGACTAATAACTTGAGTTTATCTAGGTTAGAAACAGCAGCTTTATACCACAGAATTGATTGGGTGAAGGTCTGTGGACAGAAAATCAAATTGGATTATGATGTTTCCTTCTGATCTTTTACAGTATGAATCTGTGATTCAACCCTCAGCTTTGGTTCGCACATGCTGTTTGGCTGAAAACCACTTATATTTTTATTAACGCTACTGGTCTATGTCTTTCCTTCTTGTTGGTAAAGCTCCTTTAGCAGCACTGTAATTTCACCAAGGAAATGTGATGCATGGTTTTTCTGAAGTTACCTTAGTATTGAAGAAATACTTTTGAAGAGCCTATGCGACGCTGAGTTAAATACATCTGCGCTGCTAATTCACACTCAGTTCATAAGAGAGGATTCAGTCAATAATTTAGTTATACAAAATCTGATGAAATGTGTGACTTCAGACACAGGCAGCTGGTTTGTGATAAACCCTACAATAAACTTTAGCTATCATTTAGGGGACAGAAAAAGGCATTAGCCCCGTGATACTACTCTGCATTCACACCGCGTGGTGGAATAGGATACATTAGCAAAAAAAAAATTACAGGCTTCGGAGTTCACGCAGCAGATAGAGGGGAACAAAACATTCAGACAAGGGAGGGGAGCGTGTGGTCTGCATGTGCACACCGTGGGGTCCCCCTCCGTTCTGGGGAGACCTGGGTGCAACAGTGCACAAAGAAAACAGAAATAAGCTTACAACAGACAAGGTGAGGCTAAGGTCCAGGTAATGAATAAATAGGGGTTTATGTCACAAAGAGAGGCATTAAGCGCCCAGAAGAGGAAAGCGAGGCACAGATTCCAGAGAGGTTGTAAAGGAAAAAAAAGATGTGATTTGGCAAGTCTGACCACAGGAAAGAAGAGAAAGATTTGAGTACAACCCAAGGTTGAAAACAGTGTGATAAACATGCTAGAAAGTGCTGACCTCAGTGCTGTGTCAGACTCTTCCATTAGCTGAAATATAGCACTGGCATTAAAGAAGTCCCAATTTTCCCAATTAGAAGTTCAAGGTTCTAAAAAATGCTTGCTAAGAAAATGTAGGGAAATTTTGTGATCTGGAAAAGGATAACAAGTTCAGGCTCATAAAATCTTAAGAGTTATTTTTAAAAAGATTCACAAATGTTCTGGCAAACCAGAAGATACGACACCCTGGGATTCTCATACAGGACTCGGTTTCAAAACAGTCGCACAGCTGGGTTAGGTTTTTATCAGGATCCATCTTACAAGGCATCAGTTAACCTCCTGTGGGCATACACATTTCCAAATGAAACATACACCGAATCACCTAGAACATGACAAGATCATTTGGCACTTTTCATAAGACATCAAAAGCGGAGGAAAAAAAACCCAACAAAATAAAGCTCCCTGCCTGCACCCCAGGCATTTGAATGCGGCTGTTCTTGGACACTGTCCCAAAGAAGGGCATATGCCGAGGGAGCTCAGAGCTCTGCGAGTGAGATACAGCAGGACGGAATTATCCCAGATTTACATTTCTTTAATTCCTGCTCTAAAGCAAGGTGATGTAGAAATCCCACTGGGCACCACAAGGAGTGAAAGAGTGGGACAGAAGTCAGCATCCATTTGCTTTAAAGAACAGGAGCATTTTCTTGGTGGCATCCCCAGGTTAAAAAGCATCTAGTTAGAGGTTGCTTTTGAACTCAGGCAGCAACACAGACAAGTGCAAGCCTCCCCTGCTGGGACAGCTTGCTCATTCCATTTTGCTAGGATAATTAGTTTTGAGCTACTCTAATTGTAAAAAAAAAAAAAAAAAACCCACGTATTCTCTGCTTCATTTTCATAAAGTGTCAGTAACTCATGCCTGTCAGGTTCACTAGACCTGGGAATATGCTATGCTTGCATATTAAAAAATATTGAGCAAGTACGTCAACACAGTTTACTAATTTAGCCATTTCTGTCCTCATATCTCTACAGAGCTCTTTTGGCTGCCTGCTGTAATTAGTAACCGTCAAGTGTGTCTCACTTTTTCTATATCTAGTGTCACATTAACAGCAACTTATTTTAATTGATTCTCGATCAAGAAGATCGCCAGAGATCCCACACATCATCTTTCATTATGTGCACACTATAAGCTATTAGACTATGCTGCTCAGATAGAAAGATGACCCTTTAGATGCTCTAATAATGATGGCTGACACGTTTGTTAAATCTGCTGGCACTGAACTGCATGATATGTTATTCAAATGGCAACACAATTTGGTATGTGACATTAATTCTTCATCATTATGTATGGTTCTATAGAATCTTGGCATTTCATCCAAAACTTACCTTCAGAACGTTAAAAAGAATCTATCTATAAAATAGTAGGGTGTTCAAGTTAATGAGAAAAGGCTGTCTTTGTAACATTGTTTATATATTGCTTCATTATTCATTTTTTTATAGGTACCTTATTAAAATTGGAAAACAGAGGCAGAAAGACTATAAAAAAGCTTCATAACGATAGTTAGCATTTCATTTTTCTGTGCCAATTTCTTTAGAACACTGAAACACTAGAGAATACTGTTTGTCAAAACTGACTACAACAAATCATTTTTATATTTAAAATTTTATCTCCCCTCTTTGCTTAAGGAATGAAGCACTCAAAATATTTAGTGCAAAATAAGAAGACCTGTTATTCAGAGTTATGACTTTCCGAGGTCTACTCTTCATTGCGCATCATACGACCAAGAGGACAGCTGCAGGAAATCGCATTAAGAAAATGAAGGATTGCAGTACAATATGGGTATCTGAAGAGTGTGTTCCTTGCACACAGGTCTTTAAAGTCTAGCATCTACAGAGACCTAATGGTCTGTGAGTAAATTAGTGTCATGAACATCTTTTACATCATATTACCCCAGGGAGACCTTAGACCTACTAATTTCAGCACATGAAAGATGTATTAAATGTGTTCTGACCATTGACTGTCAGGTTTATACTTGTCAAAAGTCCTTTAGACAACAAGAAATAATGTTTTGAACCTGATGATGCTTGTGCAGAAATTGCCCTTACTTCATCGTCTTGTCTTTGAGAAATACGACTCATAGCAAGAGCATCCACTGTCATCACTGAGAGAAGTACTTTTTGTCTTTTATGTTTTACTAATTACTCAACATTTTTTTCCCCATAAAAAGTCTTTGCTATCAGTGTATTGACTACCACATGCCAAGTACTTTATCATGTTTATTCCTTTTTGTGGACTGTGCTCCATTTTCCAATATGTGGTAGCTTGTGAAGAATTACTGAGATTTTCCATTAAATTTTCTAGTAAAAATAATGCTATAGTATACATATTGTATCTTCTGTTTCTGAGCCATCCACTTCTCAGCTAGTGGGAAAGTAAATGGCAATGCATGACTGGGAGAACAAGATAAGATGCTATGAGGAGTGAAGAAAGTGAGAGAACTGAAACAGGTAGCGCATTGTCAGGAGAGAAAGAATAATGTCAGGTTTCTTTTATTTTGAGCAAGCAATGGGAAGCAACACACGTGCATGCAGTAGAAAAGCTAAACACATTTAAATGTAATTTTGTAAGCTTGAGCACTAAACCGCTGCTGAAAGCTAAGTATCCTGTAATGAAATGTATGCCTTTTATCTCCTTTGCATCATGTTGAGAAAAAGCAAAAACCAACCAAACAAAAATCCCCTCTACAGTGGTACGAATACTATAAAATGCCTTACAGAGAGGGTAGCTGCGAGCACAGCACACTCCACCTGACTGAGAAACCCGGGCTTGAAAGTAACGCCAGGTTTCGGTCTCACCCTGCACGTCACAACCAGGCGGATCGCGGGAGCGATGCCTCAGCCGGTGGGTGATGGCAGACGCCGTGCGGCGCATCGCTTACACGCAGCCCTTCGGGAATGAGCGCTGAGACCTCGGTGCTCAGCCTCGCGCTCCGTCTCTGCAGTACAGTGACAGCTTACGAGAGGTGATGGAGGTGAGACTCGAGAGAGAAATAAAAACAGCCACTTACAACAAGAGAAGTAGAAGGATCCGATTTCTGAAAGGAACGGGGAAAGATAACTGGAAGCATCTCTGACTTGAAGTCACCAAAAGTATCTCCTTTTTTAGGGTCAAATGGGATAGGCTCAAACCATACCTGAAAATTCCCTTGCAGAAATGTACCTGCTTCCTCTGGATAAAATAAGCACAAGTGCATTGGCTGATAAAAATATCAGGTTACTGCTTTGGATTAGTAGAGCTTTTGGCTTATTGAGTAAGTTCAGAAAGAAATTCTTGATGGGGCTGAACTTAACGCTGACATTCAGGGACTGCATCCTGGGATTGTTCATTTTCTTTTCACTGCAGCTGTCAATAAAGTCATTAACTAACAATTTCAGCTGCAGACGTGCATAAGTGTGGAGCATAAATGAACAAAAAGAGGACAAAGATGACCTTCCACTTATTTCACAGGCCATCAGAAACTCCTAGATTAGTAATCAGAGTGAATTTAACTTGTGAACTTAGATGCCAAACCAGTAGCTTGCTCCATATCCCAAAAATAATTTTTCTGTTTATGAAACCACCCAGCCTGCTAGAAATACTGATAAAAGATTGAGACTCAAACATTCTTTACAATGGTGCCAAGGTAACAGCCCTGAAGTTCATTGCTGGTTTCAGGAAATAGTTTGTTTCACAGAAAAATTGTGGAAAGGTAAGTGTCAATTAATATTCATCAAGACATCAATCTTCTTGCCTTCTCTTTTTAAAGCTGGAACACCAATCACAAAGTCTCCACGTTACCTTGCCAAAAGCAAAAAATCTTGTCTTTTCGTCTACTTCCTAGCACATAAAATGCTATTCAGTATACAAAACACTTTCTCTGAACTCTGTCATCTTTAAAAATGAAAAATTTATATGACTTTGCATAACTTTATCTGGTGGATAGCTAGGTTCATACCATTGATCAAATTTAGTAGGGAAAAAACACAGCCCTAACTAAAATAGTTAAACCAACATAACAATTATGTTTAGACAAAACACCTAAATGCTTTCTGAACAGGGTATTGCACTCTTGTTATCCAATAGCTATGGATCATTTGCTGTCTCTGACGTGTTTAACAAAAACCATCCTTCAGGTGTCCCAGTACAGCAGGTTGTCCGAGCGAACATCAAAGCAGAGAAACTTACATATAACTTGCTTAATTTTACCAAGACGAGCAGAATTAACCTGGCAGAGTGGAAACTATGTGCTTAAACTCAAATAATTTAAGGCTTCAGCTACCTGAGCACATTTTGCAGCCTTTTACGAAAAGGAAATGAGAAATACCAAACGAAAAAGATCAGAGATGAGTTTTCTTCTTTACCCCTTTTTAGACCCTTCCAGCCACTAAGACCACTCTCGCTAAGTGGTTTAAAAGCACTGGCTGTGGAAGTAAAATCTGCAGCTTTCCTTACCTAGTATTGTCTTAGAAAGCATTAAGCAGAGGTAGTAGAAATCCTTGCCAAGAAACTGGCTGTGAAAGAAAACTTCCCTCATTTTTTCAGAGCCTCACCCAAAGCCAAAGAAAAGGAAAGCAGGCGAGGATGGAAGTGATAAATTCAGTTTCCCTTATTCCAGCCATGCCTCCCTGCCAGTTCATTGGGTGCAACGCTCCCAGAGACTGCAATGGCAGAGTACAGGAGCTACAACAGGAATAGGAACTGTACCAAAGAGCAAGGAACAGCTAAGCAATCCATTTCTCCACCTCACAGCTCCACACTCTGCTAGTTTGTGTGCTTTTGGGATGCTGCTTCAGCTATTACAGTGCCACTGAATTAAAAAAAAAAAAAAAAGAAAAGGAATGGCTGCCGATCTTCTTTCTTTTCTGTGAGGAAACATAACACAGCAGAGCCTCATATTAAATCCTTTATCTTCATGCTAAGGTCTTCTGACATTTTAAATATCAGCCACAATGATTAACATCTCTCCTTAAAGCCAGAAGCTAAAATCCTCCAGTCTGCCACACACAGTGACACCTTTAAACACTCACACACTTCAGCAGTTACTAATTTTCCAATCCAGTACCTGGATATGACATTTTGACAAGTTTGCAAAGGATTTGCCGAACTACTTATTACTTCAATGTATAAAAAAGTATCCTTTTTTGCAATACCTTTCAAAAATAACTTCTGAATACATTTTATATGTGATTTTCTAAAGTAGCTTTCCCATTGCTCTTCTTTCATGTGCCAAAAGAGCCTAATGGTACTTAGAGCATTCAGGCAACTTAGAACATCTAATTACTTCAGCATTATTTTGAGTGAAAGCAAACTATTTTCTATCCAAGTTCTCTTAAGCTATGCAGTCATTAGGCAAATGGGTGGACCAAGAATTTGCAATGGCATTTGCAGTGATTTAAAGTAGATTTAAGCAGCTATCCAATGCTTCATGAAAAACAGGAATATGGCCTGAAGCTGCTTTGTATTTGATAGGTGTCTCCATCATCCTCCACCACAAACACCACCATAAAAAAAAGCAATGCTGTGGGTGTTTTAATAAAAAAGGTAAAGACACGATAATGGAGGTGAATGTAGTCAGGGACAGAGTGAAAGCTGTGTGAGGAAGCTGCTTTTTTGCATGCAGGTTCGTAGGGAAAGCAAGAAGCTCAGTCCAATACTATTGGCAACTACTAAATTAGTTATAGAAAACAGATTCTAATACGATTAACTCCGAGCTCCTATATAGTGCCTATATTATTCTTTCTCCCTGAAGTTCTCCTAGGTCAAGTGATTGTTTTCCTATTATCAGAATTACAATAGTTTATTCTATGGATCTGATACATTCCTCTGAAGAATCTAAGCAGCTTTTTATTATCATGAAGGTAAATTGGGTCATGTGTTAGCTCTGGTACAAACTACAGGCTGATTTAATAGGACAACAATGAAAACTAGAATCACTCACAGTGGGGTAGCATTCAGCACGTATTGTTAGCTAAAATGTTGGCAGTATAATTATTATGCCACGCTAAGATAGACTCAACACTGCACAAACATCACATTTCCCCAGCAGATTTTACAAAGTATTTGAACTTGCAAAGAGGTAGGAGAAACGGAGATTAAAAACGACCTTCCGAAAGTCATAAAGTGGATCAAAAGCATTGGGAAATGGGAACGGTACTCAGATTTAAGCTCAACTCGGAGGCCCGCTTACTGATTGAGCATCCTTATTTGAACCGCAGGTCTGGTCCGCGTGTATGACTGTTCACCTGGCAACAATACAGTGTTCCACAGGCAAAATGTTGTCTCAGATGCATTCAGATGCATCTTAAATCACTCCAGAGTGATCCCAGAAGAATTCAGCCCTTACGTTTTTTGGAAGGGAGCATCATTCTAGTCCAGCTCCACATGGCTCTCCCCTTCACCTAGGAGTCACAGGTTTTGTTTTTTGGAATACAACAGGACTTCTCATGAACTGCCAGAAATCAAAGATGACATACTTTACAAGCTTTCTTCCCCAGAAAAAGAAAACAGTCCTCACATGATGGACATTATAGCATATAGGTCTTGGAAAACTAGTTGTAATGAAAAGATGCTGATCACAGAGGCCATTTTTAGCTGGTATATGGATGGCCTACTGTTTTCAGCTTTATAAAGAGATGTTCATTCATATATACCAGTATATGATTTATATACATTATCTGTTATCAGTGATGTCTTTTGAATTATAGACATTTTTAGTTTGAGAAATGGATCGAGCCAGGGTGTGGGGGTAGGAGTTTGGAGCCAGGTCCCATTTTCTGTCAACACTCAGAATCTGTGCAAGAGTAGGATCTGAACTGGCATCGGTTGTATTATTGTGGGTTTGATTTCTTCTCAGATGTGTACCAAAACACATTCAGATATTACAGTTCATATCTGTAATTCAAGATCCTAAATTAACTTAAAAGTTTCCTCCTCTCTCTTCCTGTCTGTCAAACAAACGAGTTTGGTTATTCCAGTAAAAAAACCCAATATGTTAAATAAGATGAATGTGATAATCATGATATAAAGCGCAAGGCATATAAAAACTGCATTACGATTGTGGAAATAATGCATTTATAAATTATACAGTGACAATTCTGTTTTATAGTTTACTTTTTACAAGGGCTTTGAATTAAAAATCAATTTTTTTAAACAATACATCACATTTTTTAAATTGCATTTGTCCTTGATAGACTTTAGCTTGTTTCAATGCACTGCAGAGGGATGGCAGGCTTAACCCATAAAGTAGCTATGAAGCAGCAACACGATCAAGAGGGAAAGATATTAGATTTTGAAAAGACAAAGATGTCATTATCGAATTACTTTTGTGACATGGCTGATCTTAATCACCTCCCCACAGCTGGACAGGATATTCATAGCAGACAGGGGTGATCCAAGTGTCACTGAATGGAAGTGTCCCATCCCAATCCTGACGCAAGCTGTTTTCAAAAGAAATAATCCATGTAGTGCCAAGGAATTACTGGGTCTGTGCCCGCACTCTTTCACTTTGTATCTTGGCATTTTTAATAGAAGTTTATCAATTTTTGTATAGTTATGAGATCAGACACATCTGGGCTTTTTAGAATACTGACTGCAATTATTTTGAAAAGTATCCAAGACTCTTCCAGAAGACTTCAAGGATTGCATGAAACAAGTAAAATAAGAGATATTTGGGGTCTAAACGCACTCACCATTAGCAAGAGGAGGAGATTGTTCCTTTTTTTGTTTTAAACCAATTGCAACACCATTTTCACCACAGGCTCAGATTGTATCACTCTCAGGAATGCTCCCGGGTGCCATCTGGTGTTTTATTTTTACATTGCAAGTCTTGTTAGGGGAATATTCTCTGCAAATGTATTTTATCGTTGTATTCAGCTAAATGAGGGGGGGGGGGGAAATCACAGAACAACAGTTGTAAACTGTTGCTTTAGTCTAGGCAAAATGAAACTTGGAGTCTTTCCAGTACCGATTCTTGGACGTTGCAAATCCATGTAATGGTACATGCCGTACCTTCTGTAACATAAAAAAATTACAGATGACCTTATTCATTTTGGGCCAAGATTTAACTCTGTCCTATCTGCATCTTTTAAATACAACTGAAAAGACAAATAAAGAGTCTGATATCCTTAAACATCATTCCAGTCCCTGACATTCTCCTGCTAGACTTCAAACAAGGCTTTTGTTGTGTCTTTTGTTCATTTAAGGCTTTGCTGTCTAGCTTGAAGACCAAGCTACACATAGGGTTGGCAGGCACATTATAATGCTCCAGCACGCAGACACATGAACAGAAGTGACTTCACTTCTCCCCTATATAAATGGATAAATGCCCCTGTATTTCTGTACTTTCCTTTAAAAGTGAAATTGTTCTAAAAATAAAGGTCAGACGTGTCAGGTAGTATTATATTTAGACAGACAGCATTAGGCCTGGTATCCCTGTTTCCTTTTACACTGAAATCAATGGGAATTTTGTGCATTTAAAGACGACAAAATTGGGCCTTTTATTATGGCCATATTATGAGCTTCTTTCTCATCCTGCTGAATAAGTTACTCAATGGAATAGTTCCATTGACTGTAATGAAGCTATTCCAATACAGTGCTAAAAGAGCAGCCGAGTCAACCTGAAATGTCTCCGAAGGATCCTGATTGCAGCACAGGAGGGGACCGGGTTACGGAAGAAAAAATTCTCTCAATTTCACATTGCTGCTTTCTCCGTGTCACTGCTTTGAGGGCAGAACGAATGAAAGGTTCAGCGCCGGGTCCCACAGCTCAAGAAACACAGGGATCCTGCAAGGGGTCAGCTGCTGAAATAGGAACATCCTGCACCTTGTTAGACACTGCAGGACATCCAGGACATTTGCAGGGACTGGCAGAGGACACGGGACCTCGGGGAGATCTCTGTCCCCCTGGAGAGCAGCGGGGGGAGGCAGAACGGCCCACGTCTCCACGGGGTGACAGGAGGCACCCCGAGCATCGTTCCATCTCCCTAATGAACACTCCTGCTGTTTTCCTACTGCATAGCACACATAGTAACAGGCCATCAAATGGGCACAGATTTGCACACTAGAGTAAGTAACATACAACAGCTTATGTACGCGTGTGTATTCTTCCCAGCGAATACCATCTTGATCTTTGTTTTGTTTGTGCATGCGTATGCGATTTATCACAATCTGGCCTCAGGATCACAGAAAATTTGTATCTTAAGGAAAAAAAAAAAAGAAACTCAACTGTTCTGTGACAGATGATAACCAAAGCACGGACAAGGGAAATGATTGCTGGGCACGCTGTGTTCAAATCCCAAGGGCAGAAAGAAGGTGCAAGACCTCACCCAGCTACTGACACACACACTAATTTCTAATTATCAGAAACTGCTCATATGTAATTAGCACAGACCCAACAAATGATCGTTTGCATATACCATTAATTTTGGTTTTTCTCCCAATGCGTCTGCATAGGAATTATATATTTGCATTGCTATGCAGACAAATATTTCTTCACAAAAAAGGCTGTGGACAAGCATAATTCCCTTGATGGTACAGTCTCCTGTTTTCTGACTTATGCAGGTACATAAATACTGTGAATCACTGGGACTTAATCTCTCTTAACAGAAATTCATTAAAATGAAAGTGAAGTTTAATAATGTATATTATCAACACTAAGAAACTGATTATCCATGAAGTAAAGAAAGTGATGCAGCAGTGGGTAAGTGTTCAAATTAAACTTTTTTTACAAATCTAGCTGGAATGTGGTCCTACCTATGACTGTACCTACTTTTGAAACACATGAAACCTTCAAGGAAAAAAACGGGATGGAAACTGAAGGCAAGTATAACCCGTAAGTAATATATTCCCATTGCGCTAGTGCATAAGAGTGACTGTCTTTGCTCACGGACCATTCCAAGAGCTTATACAGGGCGATATAAAACACAGCTTTCGTGACTGATCGTGGGAGTAATGAGACAGGGATGATAGCTAGATTACAGTATTTCACCACACTTCGGTGGTCACAGCAACACCACCTAGAACTCTTCCACGTTGTAAACCCAACGAGAAAATTATTTTTAGGTCCGTACCATTTAAACTATCTGTTTTGCTTTGCAGAACTTCCCAAATTCCCACCCATATGCCTAAATACTGACACAGCTCCCTCTGTAGCAGAAGCTAAGCATGCAAGGAAAAGTCCATTTCACCAAGTGTGTTACAATTGTGATGGGTTTCCTGGCTGGGGAGAGACAAATCTCCCCTTGCCTGGTACTCCTTTCCTTTGTTTTGCCAAGTTTCTGAATTAAATACCCCTCTCCCATGAAATTTATGCCACCTACCCAAATGGCTACCGCATTGTTTTCAGAGTACGTCCCACCAGGTCAGGTCCCAACATAACATCTTTCTAACACTCCGGTAATTCCATTTGCAGAGCTTTATGGGTTCAAAAGCAATGCTGCTCCTGCAGAGAGCTACCCCAACTATTTCCTACAGCGCAGGAACTGTAAGGTCACGAAGCGACTGAGCCTACCCTTGTTTCGTAAGCGGCCTCCTTCAACAGCTGTAATATCTGGGACGAGCGTTCGCAGAGTGTCACTTGGCCTCACTGAGTGATTCATTGTATGCTGGAAAACTGCTCTGCATTCTTCTGGACGCCTTTGCCGCGTAGACGGGACAGAGCCCCATTTAGCTGGAAGCCCGGCATAGTGGCCCATTATTCACCTGCCACGGCAGTCACAATATTGTGAGGCCTTCTAGACAATGGTTAAAATTTCTACCTACTTTTTACAGGAACACACTCTGTTTTCTCCCTTTTCCCCCGAGGAACAGAAGCTGCGTGCGGACAGAGCGTAGGGAAAGGGGAGTCCTTTTTTATGTGCAATAACCAAAAAATAAATTGCCACGGTGCTCTCCGAACTGCCACGGGATGCTCGAGGCTCTGTGATCCTGCCTCGGCACCCATAACACGTACTTCAGGGAGCGCGAGCGAGCGAGGATGGGGATGGAGGGAGAGGAGGAGCGGGAGACGAGGAGGTTACGGGAAGAGATGGAAACGAGCTACTCGGCCGTCTCTAACCTGTCATTTAGCCCCGCTGCTCCCACAGTGCGCCTCGCCAGCCCCGGCGAGCTCAGCCTCCCCCCGCTGACACCCGCGTGGGGACCCCCCCGCCGGCCCCCTCCCTCCGGCCGCTCGCCGGGTGGGCCGCAGCCGCCCTCGCCTGCTGAAGCAAGCGCCCTCAAAGCCAGCTCCTGCAGGAGAAGTAACCCAGCTCTGTAAATCCGCTTCTTACATCCAGTGCCGGAGCTTTTGCCGTTTGATTTGGGGATAAATACCTTTGAAATGCCACGCTGAAGGAAACACACTCGCTCCAGAAGCGCTAGGTTTAACAGCCGGGTTTTTCCTAAAGTGTATTTTTTTCTCAGAGTGGTAATAATTCAATAAAACTAAGAGGTGGCTTTAACAGTTTTCCTCTCAAATGTGTGTCCTGCAATACGCTGTTGCACGGGGATATCCTCAGCGCTCTTGTGAAGGCTTTTAGCAGAGAAAGATTTCTACCTCAGCAGGGAAGTAAACAGTATCAGCAGGCTCTACAGCAATACCCTAAATGGCACCTGCGTTTAATTTCTACATAGTCCTCACAGCACTTTTTGCCTTTGTTTTTGTTGCCACCTCCTCTTTCCCTAAACTCATCACTGTCACATTTGCAGAAGGCGCGTATTACACCACAGCAGATATTCTAGTTACGTTCGCTTACTGCATGTCTGTGCTGGAAAAATCATAAAAAGGTATTTGGGAAACAAATGCTTCAAAAAACCATGCTGCATCCCTGTGGAGATTGCCACCTACTTCCTATTAAGCCAAAGCATGCCATATGTTTTAAGAGCTCTTAACCTCCTTTCTCTCTTGTACAGTTCTGTACTTGAAATCACGCTGCTGGTTCTGCTGCCGTAGGATGTGGTTTTTGCCGGGGGGGGGAGGGACGAAAGGGAGCGAGAGGAGGAAGGGATGGAGATTTTACAGCCCAAAGGGCGATGCTTCTCTAATATAACCCACAATACGAGCGACTGTTTCTCTGGCTAAGGTGAGCGAGAAGCGTTCGCTGCAATAAACCTGTCCACGATACCTGCTGCCTGCCTGGAACAGGGGGGTTCCCCGCTCCAGGCCAGAGACTCGGGAAAATGTAACCATCCATTTAAAACTCCCCTGGGGGAAAAACGCGTCGTCCCAAAAAGCTGGACGAAACCCAAGGGCCATCACGGGTCCAGGAAAAGCGCGGGCTGTACCCTCGCGGTGACGGATTATCACTGTCACACTAATGCTCGCACGTTATTTGTAAATCACAAACCTCGCTGTATGTCACGTCATTCTTTAAGCCTTCTGAAGCCAAAGCTACATGAAAATTTCAGCTAATGTATTTCTAAGCTTTTGCTGAAAACGCCTTGAAAAGGTAAAGCCAAAAATTTGGGAAAAAGGAGGCAAATTAAAGTAGCTCAAGGTATTTTTTTTTCTGTAATCTCAAACAGGGGCCAAGGTGAGGGCAGCAAGTCCTTTCTGACTTTCTATTCTTATAATGGAGGAAAAAATCAATTTATTGGTGTCTTTTGCTTTAATTAATAAGAACAACATCTACACAACTCTTTAATCATCCATAGTTATAATTAATTTCACAATAAACCCCACAAGCATTAAAATAATACATGCATTACGCTCTTTGGCATGTTTATTTCACATGAACACCAATATATGCATTAACTACAATGCTAATTAGAACTTGCGCTGCTGTACTGTCTGATACTTTAAAGCTTTAAACCAGACTAATGCTTAATTGTGGAAGATCAAGTAGATAATTCTTATTGTGGCTTTCTTAATCCAATGCTAATATCAGCTGTAAGGAAACGTAACTACCTCTGCTCCAGTACACCACCCCCAGAATGTAAGTGAACACACAGTACTACTCAGGCAACAGCACAGGAAAATGATACATTTTTTTGAAAGAAACAGTCTGAATTTTATCTTTGGATTATAAATAATGCAAATAAGCATACTTAAAAAGTGAATTTTCTGCTGTGAGAAACATGATGGGATCCTACAGAATATTACTATAGAAATCTACAAAATTTAATAGTTCACTATGTCACTTTAAAGGCTTCTTAAAAAAAATCCTTCTGCCTCTGCTGCAGCAGATATCTTTTCTGTGCTAATCACATAAACTCTCAAGCAAATCCCTTTGATTTCAAAGGGATGAAGAATTCACCCTCTTTTTGTGGTAGTTTACAGGAATTTTTCTGAAAGCTACCATAAAGAGACATTTTCTCATTTCCATAGGAACATGCATTTTCCTGTTCTTTCTTAGAAACGTCTCCTGTTAGATTTTCCATGTGGTTATGAGATTTACAGGACCTATGGGGCCTCTTTGTCTGTATTAATCTCAAGAAACTATATTAAAATAACATTAAGGTTGCCGAGTCAAAGACTGGGAGGTTAGGAAACACCAGAATTAAGTTAAAACTAATCTAATTTGGCTTCTTATGCAAATACCTGATGAAACAGCCTGGAGTCTTATAATTACATGCTCACATCTACCCCATGCCTGCTTCGGAGCAAGGGGGAACACAGGTCCTCCATCAAACAGCTCCAACAACTTTCTTCCCAAGACAAACTAGTGCATTTCTACCTTCTTTTGGCACACGGCTACGAGGTCTTCACCGAGCTTTTCCCACAAAAATCAGCCTGAAGTGGATACCGGCATAGATGATTTTAATCGCTCAAACTGAAACTAAGAAAAACAAGCAAATGGGTGAAGCAACTCTATCTGTAGGAATCCCTACTGCCAGTACCTGTAATATTCATGTGTGTCATGAATTATTGTTTTGGAAGTGTGAATATTTATGGTTATTGTTCAAAGAAGGAGGCTGCCTCCCGCTCTACTCTTTAACTTTACATTACGGTTTGCTGCTACCTACACTTAAGCTTCCGTCGGGTTTTCCACTTTAAATGACAACTTCTTTTTGCAGTGTTTCTGCCGTAATGTTCCTTGTGATTTATGACCTAAATTTTCATTCTAAAAAGAAATATGAAGAGGCAGAGTCAGTTTAAAGATGACCTGCAGAGGGGAAGAAAAGAAACAAATAGGGTGTGCCCTTTTTTCCCTCAGTTATATATGAAAAAAAGTTTGCTTTAGTTTCCAGAACAGTTTCAAAATACACGAGCTCGTCTTGTTGTCTTTCACATTAGAAACGTGGGCCAGCAAAAGTCTATGGCAGCCAGGAAAATGAGAAATTTTATCAACTCAGAGGCAGTCAGAGAGTCAAATTTAACTCCTGAAAGGGAGAATACTAAGAACAAAAAATATTTTAGACAACCTAAGTCCTATTCTCTTACTTAAAGGTAGGACCCCAATGTAGATAACTGAGGTATTTTTCCGTGACCCCTAAAAAGACCCTTAAAGCTCTGGGATTAGCTAAATCAAATATTCCCCTCTGCCCAAGATAAGCAAAAATAAATTTAAGAAGATTAAATTTCCAAACCTTTCAACCGTTTTTACACACATGAAGAAAATCGTTTCCATTTTTTCTTTCTTCCAAATCATAACTACTTTTTAGTATTTATATTAAGCTCTTCAGCCAACAGACCTCAAATTACCATAATAAAACTGCTAAAAGATACATGTATACTAATATATAGATCTAACCAAATAAATACAGAATGCATTTGTGTTGATATAAAATACCTGCTTGCCTCACAGGTGGTAAAACACCGCTACAGCCGGTGAGGAAATTCTGCCTTCCTTTTCCCTGCAATTGCTATGCAGAAGTGAGCACTATTTGCTTTCCCTGAAAAATCTAGTGTACCATAAACTATGGTCCAGAACGGTACAGAGGATGCGGACAAGAAAACTGACACAACATGGCAGAAGCACTTCTGAAGGCTGGACTGTAATCCTCAGTGTTGCATTGCTATTCAATTTTTATAGTAATAAAGGATTAAATAGGGGTTTTATCTTTTTTTGTTTTGTTTTTTTAAGAACTTTGCACATCTTTATTCCTAAAACTGTCCATGATGTATAAAGTAGCAAGGACTTTTCAAATCTAATTATTATTTTTTTCTGACTTTTCTACTTTATGCATTTCTGCCAGTCAGAGGGATGAAAATGAAGAAATCAGTTCACTTTGATTTCAGTTGAGTCCAAGTTAATTTTTGTCTCAGACAACACTGTGTTATTACATGACAGAGTATCTGAGATACAGAAATCTAAAGAACTGTAGTTTAATAAATATTAATAGGATTGAAAATCCATAAAATGTACTGTTAGCTTTTATTTTGATATTGCTTTGATTTACAAACCCTAAAAATTCATCTTAACTTCATCTAGCAATAGTTCTTTAATAAACAACATGTATTTTCTGTATGACCATTTTACCAATGATATCAGCTGCTACAAGGGTAACTTGCAAGCACAGAGTAATCAGTAGGTTACTACAAGTCTGTCTTGTAATTATTTAATCTGAATACCATTCCGTTAAAAATACGTAACACAGTTCCTTTTGCCTGCTTTAAAAAGGAGGGAGAAAGAAAACCTACATCTGCCTCCCGAAACTGTTCGGTACCAGAGTTTTTGGCTGCTCTACTGCTCTTGGAGCAGAATTTTACCGCTATAGGCACTGCCTTAGGCACAAAGACACAGATGTAGCTGAGAATGCAGAGTCATATCAGCAACATATTCAATTTAAAAATGGCAAGTAATTTTAATTGTGGAAACCAATAAAACGTATTCCCAAAGCGGAAAATGCCTGAAAGAGATGCTTTGGTTTTAATTTATTTTTTATTAAGAAAACTAAGTTTTTTAATCAATGAGAGTGAGTGTTCTTTCACTATTCACAAGAAAGGAGGGCAAGATCACGTCAGAATCTGGATTACATCAGACTGGCAGCAAGATAAGGTCAATTAGGGATCAGATTTTTGCTAATTCAGGTCTCTGTTTTATTACTGTGAGGAATTACTCTGATTCACTAAAAGAGAGCAAAACGATAAAGCAGTTCAATCCTGCCTACCACAGACCACAAAATCGGTATGGATATTGGAAAGCCTTGCTCATAGAAACACTGGCATTAATGCAGCTGTCACCGTATTCCACACAATCTAAACCTCCTTTTAAAAATTTCTGCGGCATTAAGATAACACAGAAAACTTAAAATAAGTACAGTAATTTTGTCGCATTTGCTGCCAGAACAAATGACATGGTGAGTCCAAGGAAGACATAAAATTCATTTTAATTATCTCTTTTTTGAAGGAGGCATTGGCGCAAGCCAGACAGTCTGGATCCGAATCCGAATTTCTGCAAAGCTCAAGGTGAACCCCAGATGTGTTGGTTGTTAAGGCCCTCTCTACTTTCAGTAAAGTCAGTTATCGGGGACATCAGCTTTTCCTGTAAAACCGCTAAGCACTTACCATCTGCTTGACCAGTCAGCATTTCGGGTGGGTGGCTGGATCTGTGACGCCTCGCACCAAAAGCAGGTAACAAATAATAAGCGCTTGCTCTGGGGAACAGCGTTTCATGGGTGCCAGGTCCAAACCCAGAAGACCAAAAGGAGGCATGGGCAGCACTCACAGCCAGCGAAACCCTGCATTCTTCCCACTTTTCCGAACTGAAAGCGTGACAGGCACAATACAGTTTGTTCTGTGGCTTCAGTGTGTTTAATGCTACAATTCAAATGTGGACCTAAGTTTTGTAGGATTGTCTCCTTATTTTTTCAGCGTTGCATGAATGCTTTTCTAAATACATGCAAATATAAAGCTGTACAGGTGACACACTAAAAATATAATTGAAGCTGGTGCTTTCATAAAAGCAATTAGCAGTCGCTCAAGTTGCAATAGATGACAGCCTCAAGAGGATTGCTACCCTGGCAGGGAAGTAACTGCAACTTACATTACAGTCAAATGTTCCGTTCTTTAATGCTATTTTGTTATAACAGGCAAGTACAAGGTTGTTGATTATGTATTCATTCCCGTGTATAGCTTTTGGCTGATCTTTTTGTCCACAGGCTTAGATGCATATACTACACACCTGTATCTTAAAATGCTCCCTCTTAAAGTTGGCGAAGAGAAAGTTACAGTAAATAAGCAAATAAATGCAACTGCAAGAAGAGGAGGCCAACAGCAATGCCTTTTTAGCTCAGGGTGAAATCATACAACCGCACATTCGTCTTGCTCAGAATTCGTACGGTGACTACAATTACGCCTATTTTATAATAACATAACTAGACTTACAGACATTTCACAACCACTTTAAACTCCCAAAGCAACGTCCAGTGGCTTTATCGTCCCTAGGAGTCAGCCTTCCAGTTCAGCAAACTATGGGACAAATCCTGCTCCTATAACAGTAAATGGCAATGTTGCCACCAGGCAAATCTTTAAATTAATGACTACCTCCAACTACCCCTGGATAAGCCCAGGTTCCACAACTGGTCTCCTTAGGAGCACGCTTAAGTGAGGGCCTTAAATATGTGCAGACCGAGTCTCTGAATATACTCTGCAGCTCTTCAGCACAATGAAGAGTATTTGAGCAGCAGAGCAGCGATGCCCTGGTAACGTGGCCAGAAGGGATTCCGAGCAGCCCTTTGCACTGAGGAGAACAAGGTGAGACGGCATCGCACCCAGACGCATCGTTTTTTCTAGGCAACAATTTGTATTGTTTTAACATGGCTTTTTTTTTATGCTATGGTCGATTACTCGATCACAGATTATGCCATTTAATACTCTATTATTTCAAGTGATCTCCATCGCAGCAGCTGTGCCATATGGGATGGTTGCACGCTACCATACAACATAGACTGACACACAACGTGTAACACTGGGACAAAGTCACTGGGAAATAACGTCAACATCTGTGGATTTCTGTAAGCTAAGTCTAGCCTATTCACCTCTGGTTACTCTGTGTTGCTGATATACACTTTACTCTTTGTGCTCATCCTTTCATGCATCTAAAAATAAAATTATATTAGAAAAAAAAAAAAGGAGAAAAGTATAATGGTTCTACAGGAGGTTAGGGACCGAGTTCAAAAAACAGCTTCAGCGCGCATCTGCTGCACCACTTTGCCACCACACTGCTGCCTCTGGGAAGGACAGAAATACGGCGGCTACTGTCACGGGCCCAGAGAAAGCCCTGTGCTAGGGGCTGAATATGTCATTAATTCCTCTGAAGGGGCCATTTCCCATGGTTTCAGATGACTTTCGGAAACAGTCACTGACGGGCACCCACGTGAGCTAGCCATGGCGGAGAGAGAGACCTGTCGGAGCATGTCGGTCTCCATCTGAAACATGCGCTTGCTGCTGCCACCCATCGAGTTAAACGATTATATTCAGGAGCTGGAAGGGCACCACTAAGATGCTGAGTGGTAAACACACAAATCAGGTCAATCCTTTTGCTTTCCTTGTAATCCCTGTACGTTATTTGTTACCGACTTTTACTGCTGCCTCTTTCTCCTCTCCGGGCACTCCGTGCATGCATCCAAGCACTCTTGCTCTCCTTCTCCTTCACACCATGTATTATGGCAATCCCTTCTTATCAAAACTCCTGTATTCTGCACTACTTTACTACATCCACTGGCTTTATATCTTCACCTCTGTTGTCTTTTCTTCACTGTAAATTCTCTAGAGCAGGGAACTTGTTTTCTCCAAGTTTGAACTAAAGCCTGTATATTTACGGCACTCTAGGAATGTTTGATAACAGCACGTAAATAATTAATAAAAGCTGCAGCAACCCTTTCTTTTTCCCTATTTGGAGGCTGTAAGGCAGCAAGACAAGTGGGAGGCAAAAAATATTTCATGGGCTAAGATAAGACATGATTCTCACCCCTACAGGGGGTAACTGACTGACAAATACTTGCACTTAGGAAAGATCAGGATTAAGTTGTGCAGGAATTAAAGGCAAGAAGCATGGCTTCAGCTACATAAAGCATAAAAACAGCCCAGGAGCATCATAAACAGCCCAGCCCCCCAAAATAAACATGCAATAAAAAGGATGGGATGTTTTAATTCCAGCTCCACTATGATAAGCAGTCTCTTTCCCTCTCCATGTGTGACTTTGCAGAAGTCTACTCTTTTGTCCTAGCTTCTCTATCTCCAATGCAAGGGAAAAAAATTAAAGGATATAGTGGCAAATTAATAGCTCATTTTGTAGCCTTAAAGAAGTAGTAAATGTTTCTAAAATGAAAAAAAAAAAAAAAGAGGTGGAAACATGAAATCAAGTCAAATTGGACACAACGAGACTATGTGAGCAGGAAACAGAGAAGTATAGAAAAAGATGAAACAGATTTGGTATTATAGGAGAGGCTATGATACAAGACAGGAATGAAATTATTTCAAGAAAATAAGAATGAAGAAAAAAAAAAAAAGAAAGGGAAAAGATATTTATGTACCTAAGGCAAAATTTTCAAAATCTACCCAACATTCAAATCCCTGTATCCCTGTCTGTCTGTTCATCCAGACATTCCCAGAGATGGGAATTTGGGCCTGGTCTTGTAAAACGTGATTTGAATTTCACAATTTACTTTTACGTGGCTACGAATTTACCCTCTGCGTGCAAATGGGTGCAGGTGCTTTCCACTGGACCCCAATGGAAATGACTTCATGGATTTTTGTGCCTTCAAACTAATCAATAATGTAATCCTGATACTTGCGTCAGTTTTGCCCCTAAATATCCTAGTTTATGAAGGCAATCAAATACTTTGGCACCAAAGAATAGTAACTGCACTCAGAGAAATTTGAACCTGAAAAGTGCAGGGACAAAACCAGAAGCCTCTATGTCTAGCACTGAATGTTTAATCAGGCAAAACATCATAAAAACACAGCAAAAAGGGCAGTAAATTACTTGATTTTAGTGCAGCGAAGTCTTCAAAATTAGTTCTCTTTTAGAACACAGACATAATGACTAGCTTCTGAATAGATATTGGCACAGCAGGGCACACAAAAGCCCTGATTAGCTGCTGTATGATAGAATATTTAGTTAATATTTGTTCTATTTTGGTGTTGATTTCTGACCTTTCCTCTTTGACTTTAATTGGTCAAAATCAAAACCTTTTTGAATTTATTTAATACCAGATAACTCTTTCTAAATTGCCAGAATGTCAGGTCACATGCTCGCAATAAAGATGGGGGAAAAGGCACTTGGCAGTTTTTTCTGTCACTTTTTCAACTTCAGCTAATTCTGAAGCAGCAAGCAACAGTCATAACAGTTGCAACATCACCTGCAGTGCAACAGTTCTTGAACTAGTTTTAGGGAAAGAAAAAAGAACAAACCACGACCTATGTTATGTCAAGTCGGACTCGGACGTCCTTCGCCCTCATTGAAAAAAGAGCAGGCGTACTGCAGCTGCAAACCTGCGCTTCTATGCCACTATTCGGAAAGAAAAGGATGTGATACAATCTTGCTCTAGATTTTAATATTGGACAAAACCATCAGAAGCTTCTTTGTTAACTCCTAAGCTGGTGATAATCCTGCAGTTTTTTTCACCTCTTTGCATTTACAGTTAATAATATGGGAAAATATTTCACGGTATTTCAGAGCTCTCGCTGTTGTTGTAGTACTGTATGAGAGCCTGCTCACTGATTGATTTACGTCCACAACTCCTCTTCCAAGAGCTTCCTTCCCAAATTAAACATGCTAATGATTTTCTATGCAAAATTTAACAACCTAATGGGCTGAACAAGTCAAATGAAAATACACTAATTGTTGCCTTTGATGTATACTATTCTGCCAATTCTCTCATGAAAACAGTATATTAGCATTAGCTAGAGTACTTACTAAAATATATATTAATAAAGAAAAGCTCACATATATACATGCACACACATGTTAAGAAAAAGCACTGCAGGCTGTAGAAAACGCAACTTCAAGGCTTAGGACTGACCCGAATGGCTATTACACACTGGAAAACCATTTTCACAGGAGACCTGAAAACAAACTACTAAAGAATGAATCGCAAACCTTCGTCTGAATTAGCTAGTGTTGGTTCATAACACTGGGTTTATGCAATAGAAGTAGTTCAAATAAGATTCCACAGTCAAAATAATAAATACAGAATGAGATGAGAGATAATAAAAGGCTGACGAGAGAGCAGGCGCTTCCTGCCTAACCCCAGAGATCTGAAATAAGCTCCCCCAAGAAACTGCCCGATTGCTTTATAAAGCAAGAGTTCTATATGCGTGTATTTTTTCACCTAGAGTACAAGCAACAATGTCCTTTAGCCTATGACCAGCATCACAAAGAGAGCTTTACTGTAGAAATTGTTTTATTCTGTCCTCCAGCCCAGTTCTGAGCATAAGGCTTGATGCCACTGCAGTCTTAGCACATGTAAATAAAATAGAGGCAAACAAACAATAAGAGAGTATAAATACTCTCTACAGAAATACAGTGACACAAGATTACTTTCTATTGCTTTGTCTTTACGAGTCTGCTTATAATGATTTGATAATCTAATCTAATTGATCTCTCCAAGTACTTCTATGGCTCTAATCACTGTAGTATCTGATTAGTGGAACAGATCCATACTTTATCTCCAGATTTAATAACTAAATCTATACTTGAAATAGAGTCACACAAGTTCACCAGAGGGAGAGGGCCAGATGCTGCTTAGCCAGGGGAGGAGGGAGGGAATGGGAAAAGGCTATGAGGTCCAGAATGACTGGAAAGGGACAGCTGGCTTGGTGTCAAATCCTCCCTCTGCAACCAAGCTCCATTTAAACAGCACATTTCTGGGGTTACAGAAGCAAAACAGGAATTTGACATAACTAATGGGGGTAGAACCAAAAATGAGCTACCGTCTATGGCCCGCTCTCCTTCAAACTGTCTTCTTCACAAGCATAAAGTAAATGTAATTATTATTATCGCTTCTTTGTTCTCTTTCAGGCTAGCACTTCATCAGCCTGAAAATTATGACATTTCCTGAATGTGTTTCAATGGCTTCTTAACCTTTCTAGTTCCTGAGTGCCGGTACAATGTCATGCTACACTTAGAGATTTCAGCAGTGAAGAGGTTAACACCCCCAAATTGCTAATAATAACAACAGTATTCACTAAGCCAGATAATCACTCACACAGAGTTTCAATCCAAAGTCACTTAAAATTCAAAAGAAACCACTGTACTTCTTTAAGGAAGTGACAGCATTTAGAAGAATATTCATAATTCAAACAACAGGCCAAAAACCAACTTACTGCTGAGTTTATCTATTTTTAATCGAGCGAGATTAAGGGCTAGCTTTGGCTCTACCTTAGGTCAAACCTGCTTTGTGGCACGTCCTCTAACACACGCCAGGAGCTGGACAGAAAGGGGTGACAGCCAGACCACTGGCACAGCGCAAATACCGAGTGCGGAAGGGACGTGGAGCATTTCTGGTGAAATACTTGTTTCTTCCTCTCTCATCTGGCCACTGCTTGTTTGTCGTGCTGATACTCGCCCAAAGTAGCTTGCAGTGGAGAATGTCAAAGCTCTGGGCAGGAAAACCAGCAACTAATACATGTTAGCAAACTCTGGCGAGAAGAATAGTTTCTGCCACTTAAAACTGCAGGGTGGAATCGTGCGCTGCCGCCTTCTTGGTCTTGTTTTGCCTAAAGGGAAAGAGCCTTTTAATCCCATTTCGATGCTTGGTCTGCACGCTGCCTGGCAGCCTCCACCTGCTTCACCGTGTGCGTCAGGAGCCACCTTTGCTGTCAAATCCCCTTCCCAGTTCTTGGGGCCCATCGTCTGTCTCCCAGCCCACCGCCGCCAGCGAACGCCCCCCTCGTGCCTCACCGCATTTCGGCAGCCATATTTCAGAGGCGTGGGGAAAAGAAACAAAATCGCGCCTGTCAAAAACACATGACTCTTTCACAGTTCAAGGGGCAACGTTCTCTTTCGCACGTGAAGGACGCGGAATAGAATGCACACAGAAGGGGACGCGAGGGATTTCTGCTAACGGGCCCAGATTCAGGACGGGGAGGGGGGACTTTTGCTGCGACCTCTTCAGCAATCGTCCCTGTCTCTATAAAACTCAAGCACCCGTTTCCCACGATCCGGTATCATAACGTGCTTTTGGACAGGTAATACCTTCGATATTTGAACAGCAACTGCAACACTGCAAGAATTGCCAGTTAATCAAGGGTTTCACGGCACTTTCAAGAAAAGACAATCGATGCATCTTTTGTTTCTTCCTTTATGTGAGGCTTCATCTATGGAGACTTCATATAAAAGAGATTGCAGGTGCTTTGGCACTTAAGTATAGCAATTATTTTTTGTTCCAAAAGTTACTGTTTCCAGCAAAAGTAATCCATTTGTCATTAACAAATGGCTCAGTTAATGATTGAAAAGTGTAGAAAACAAACTTAATTCTCTTTCCTGTTCCACATAGCACAGGTGTTAATTGGTGCATACAGAGAGCTACTTCATCTGAGTTTAGCATCACAGAGAAACAGGGAAAGGACTAAGATTTTAAAGTCTAGGTTTACAGCCTGATGATTTCTTGTGAAATTTCCCAAAATAAACCTGTCTCTACAACAGCCATCTACAGCAATATTTCATGGATCCAAATTGCTACATACATCATGGGGGCTACCATTAACGAAAGCAGTCTCGGAGCAGGTAGATGTGCAAAATCTTGTTTGGCTCACATACATATCTTAGATCTGGCCTTCAGCAACTAAGTGCAACCTTCAAAAATAAGTACAGATTCTTTTTTGCACTTTAAAATAAATATGAAAACATATGAATCAATATCAATTTTGCAATCAAAAAAAATTGTACTAGCTTTCCTTCGAGCTTTCAAATCTGTTTATGACCGTATATGTATACACATATACATAGATAAATGCGTGTTTCATACTCCCTTACCACTGGGTCCATCTTATTAAAACTATGGCTTTGGGAATGAGGATTCTCAGAGACTAAATTCTCATCAGTTCAGCTAGATCCAGCTGGTGAATGGTATGTTCTGTTTGCCTGTTCACTACGTTAATACTAATACATTAAAGACTGAAAAGCAAAGAGTAGTGTTGGCAGAAACTAAAAAAATACCTGCCGGGGCACTGGAAGGGAGCTTGACAACAGCGGCGGTGCTCAGCTTCTGGTTAAAGGGCAGCAAGTCCTTAGAAAAGCACCACAGCCGTGCGAGCAAATTGGTTCTTGTATGGGCTGCCTCAGCAAGGAGCCTAGACACGAGAAGGTACAAGCAGGGAGCTCTTCTCCAGGCCACGGATGGATGGTCTTTCTTCAGCTTGAGGCACGGCAGGACGTTATTGCTACCTCCAGGATCTCCTGCTTCGCGCAGCTTTGTTCCCATCCTTTTGTGGGACATCAAAATTCTGCATTAGAGCAGACCCTGCAAAGCCTCCTTAATCAGGCTTGAGCAAAACCGAGCCGACGCGAATTAAGTGAATTAAACGGGAGGTTTGTTCAGGTCTGCCTGAATGCATCTGAAGTAACCGGGAAGAACGTGCATGAGTCATTCCCCTAACAAAACTGGGAGCAAAGACTGGAGGAGGAGCCCCAGCTGGTAGGTGGGAGGTAAGCAAGAGAGATGGGAGGCCCCTCCAGCTGGTTTGTACAAAGCTCCAGTCTGCCCAGAGCCTCAGCCCGACAGCGGGCTGCTGTCTTTAGAAGCAAAACGGAGGCGGATGTCACGGTAAGGGTGGCTGCATGGTCGCCAGTCATGCCATAAGTACGCTGTTATATACCCACCAGTTAAGAACATGCTATATTAGATGTAAAAAAACAGAATGATAAAATAAGCTTAAAAATTTTGTATGCCTTACTGCCATTTTCAATGACTTTTAAAATTAACTGAAGGGAGAAAAGAGAGATCATCTGTACGCTACAGAATGTTGACATGAAAGAGGATGAGAAATCTGTGATCCTGAGGTTTTGGTAGATTCTGGCATGTAATATCCTTGCCTGTCATTCCCCACCCGCTCCGGAGGGGAGAAAGGGAGACGCTCCACAGGGTTCCTCCGTATCCAAGCTGCTTAGGCCAACTCCTTTTCTTGGAGCATCACATGGATCTGTGCTACAAGAGGAATTTTTTTTTCTCCTTCCCCAACACCTGGAGTGGCACTATTTAGACATTCCAATATATAAGCCGATTGCTGAAACTCAGCACGTAATGAAAATGTCCTTATATTTAGTGGAGCCTTTTCATCATCTTGAACCAACTGTTGGATAGGTTTTTCCCCTCTGTATAGAAAAAGGATGTCTAAGTACAGACTGTGCTTGCATGTAGATCCTATTTGCTCTGGGCTGAGCCTTCTAGAAAGATTCAGCAAGCTGTGCAATCTTCTTCTTACACAATGCACCTTTCCATTAAAAATCTGCAGACAGTTTTTAGGTGTAAGAATATAGAGAACAGAAAGTAAAGACAGAAAGGCAATAGAGACAAATCCTCTTCCATGAGCTCTGTGAAATCTTTTCTCAAAATAACTTTGGAGGGGGTTTACTGCCAGTTCATAATGTGGATGAATCACTTCTGATATTTCTGATAAAACAATATTCAAAACTTCAAAATCACTTCCAATTCATTTATGCCACTATTTAATTAGGGCTTCTGCAACATGTTACAAGGACGTTATTATCCCCTATAATTGTATAATAATTACAATTTTTAATGAAATAATTGCAAGTACACTAGATGTGTAGATATAATTATGGTAATTACATAAATACCTGATTTTCAGCTAATAATTAAAGAAGGCCTTTACGAAGAGGGTGAAATTTAACAAATGGAAGCTTTCCAGAAAACAAATACAAATAATAAATGGCTGGCTGTCTCCTATAGATTTTGCCTTACTAGCTTATCTCTCTATATATATGCTAATAGGTGATTTTCCACACATTATAAAATAGTATAAGGATAAAAAACATTGTTTAACCAAATATCGAATCATATCGAGCGACCTCAGTACTTCGCTTCTGCAGGGCCTGATCCAAACCCACTGACATGAATGTAGCTCAGACCTAACAATCCTACGATAGCTCAGCATCTCACAAGACACTGAACTGTAAATTACCATTGAGAGAAGGAAGATGCGAATAGCGCCCACAAGAGCATGCAAACTGTATTCTGATTCCTCTGCAACATAAAGGGACAGACCCTGGTCCACCATAAAATACTCAGGAAAAGGCCCACGTGCGGAGTCGTCCCCGACAGCTGCTGTGGGACCACGAGCCTTCCTTCAGGGCACAGCAGTCCAGCACAGCTGCTGTTAAAGCTTACCAGTCATACTGGCTATGATCTCCTCCCAAAATGTGTCATCTTGGTCAAATCTACTGGCGATACCCCTGCTAACACAGAAACTCTGCAGAAGATTTAGTCTCCCTCCATCTCCCTTGGTGGACAGACCTTTACAAGGCAATGGTATTTCAATAAAGGAACTTCTGCCAGAGCTTTATCAGCTGAAGAATGAGAAATTCCTCAGCCGGCTAATTTTCCTTCTCTTCAAACATGTTCCTAAGACTAAACTTACTATGCATTTACTATACTATTAGTATGAACAGGAAAGGCAAAAGCCACCCTCAATAAGAAGCATATAGAAAGCTCTACCAGGGCAGATGCTGATTACTGCTCTGCTAGCATAAAGGGGTATTAAAAGAATTCCCATAGCAGAGGAATTAGCAACGTGATTTATTGTTGCTGCTGAATTGTTTCAAAACACTTTGGCAAAACTCTGGAAGGGAAAATCAGCTGCAGCACCTGCGCTATGCCATTTCCGCGTGTCTTGCATTTTCTGCATTCACTTAGAGCAGCCCTGAGGTGGCTCCGATTCTGGCCAGGGACCACTCTGGTCCCGGCGATGCGTTAGAATATAGGTGCAAACATGGCTTAAAGTCAGCTTTGTCCCACTTCCCTTAGCCTCAAATTGTTCCGTGCTGCTTCTTTTTAGGATAAATCTTCATTATTACAAGCATGAGAAAGTAAAATAAGAGATATTAATATTAAGACAGAAGGAAATGGTTTGATATCCCAAAAACAAAACTCATTTATGTTGAGCTAATTAAAGCAGTTGGGTTCTGAATGTACAGTATAATTAATAATACTATACATATCAAAGTAGAAAAGACATGTAAATTTGACAACATAAAGCAAGTAAAAATGAAGAGGGCTAAAGAACTATAAGTGAGAAGAATCTGAAAAAAAATGAAATTATACTGGAGCAATATTCAAGTTATAAGCAGATTATTAACATTATAATTGAGATGATCCTTAAGAACGGTTTGACACATGTAAGCATCATGTTTCAAGCTTCAAAAAATATGCAAAGAACACTAAAAATACTTGTATCCATGTGTATTATAAGGAAACAAAGAAATTAAGAGCATGAACACAGAGAAGAGAAAGGAAAAGTAATAGAATACAGGGACAAAATTACCAAAAAAGCAAGCAGAAAATAATAGTTATCCAAAAGTCATTAGTTACTCAAATACTCCTCCTGAAAATGTACAAATATACTTATGTAGCGCTTTTTTTTTTTTTTTTTTAATATTTGTCCATTCTGGCTTTAAAGGATAAATTAGAAACTAGCAGATTGAAAGGAAAACCATCTCACAGTTGTTTACTGAGTACAACTAGTCCAACCCGAGAAAGGCCAGGGGAAGAAGCATAAAGCAGTTTTATCCGACTTAGTATTATCGGGGTAACAGTACTATTTTAGAGCCTGTGTGTGGGAGGATGTAGAAAATGAAAAGCAAGCAGTAAAATAACGGACAAGGAACGGAATTAGATCAGAATTTAAGACCTGTTAGAGCTATAAGCAGTGTCAAGGTATATGAACAAAGCAATGACAGCACGACGATTGTGTGGTCAGCAAGAGCTCAGAGCCTGAACCACCGGGCGTCTACAGAGGACTCTGACCAGCGTTGATGGCATTTGAGATGACTGGAGTCTTCAAATGCAGTCTGCGAAGTTTGCTGTTGTCAAGCATTGGCTCACCCAGAAAGAGGACCGTAGAAGGTACATCAGAGTTTAAGCATTTTATTTTACTTCCAGTATGACATAAACCTACTGCGCGTCTTTGAAAAATGCAGCTAACTGACACTAACAGCTCTAGATTGTGAAAGGATGAAAAGGTCCGTACAAGACAATGTTTGCTTCGTTATCTTCTTCCATGTATTACTAGTATAATAGGAAATGCTGCAGTGGTATCTGAGGAATGAAAAACAGGAATACAGTGCTTCAAAAAGGAAAAGAAAAACAGAACGATCTTGGTGTCTCAGTACATAGCACTGGAGTTCAGGATTATGGGCTACATTTGGGCCTGCTGCTACTGCAGGGATGAAATCTGGCCTCACGAGGCCAGAACGAGGATGAGGGCTCTTCAGCCGGGAGCCAGAAAGGGTGAACGGGGGCAAGACTTCAAATGTGTGCAGGCAACTGCTGACACAAATATACTACAGGCAAGTAATTCATTACGAAGTTTCAAAGTGGCCTAATGAAGATATACACTCTTCGTAGCGGTTGGCGTACACCAAAATACGCACTAAGGTGGCTCGGTGGGCTTTGACACTCACTCAGGTCACCATGAGCCCCAGTAATGGTCTGCAAATGCATGTTCTTAGCCCACTGGCAGTGCAACGTTTTTTGGCATAGCTCAGTCTACAGTGATGGAGGCTCACACCTTAGATCTCATGCTTTTCATTTATATGGCTGTGGAGATAGAATATTTCAATCATTTTTTGACATACCATCTACAAGTCCGTTACTTTGATATTATTTTCTACTTTACGTATTTAGAAAAAAAGAATCTGATACTTGATTGACAAACTGGTATTTGATCAGTGGAAATACACATTTTAGCAGGTCTCAGCTTGTCCTTTTCTGGTTGATTTCAGAGCTGAAACAGGTATACAGAATTTCATTTAATGAAGTCCACAGGAACTGCACATATTGCATTAATTCCTCTTTTCCAAAATGTGATAAATAAACAGTTCTAGGACAGCTAAATGGAGTCTTAGAGCAAACACCCAAGAGAAACACAAGGTAACAGGCTAAACTGTACTCTTTTCATTTCTGCTTAGATTTGTAAAAAAATATTTCATCTTGCTAAGCTTAAAAGCCTTAAAGTTATCAGTGCCATTTACGAATCACAAGTGTTGTAACAGATTCTCTATTGAAAACAATGAACGATCAAAACAGGATGAGATTACAGCACTGTGATTTGTGTTTCATTTCCAAGAATGTGCTTGTATGTATGTATATATGTTCCTATGTGTCCATAGTAACCACAGCCATAACCCAGACAGTATGGTGTTGGGAGCCTTGCTCTGAAAATCAAGTAGCCCATTAGGAGGCATAAATATTAATAGAGCTGTCTAATCCTACACTCTCAAATGAGGTAGTTCAGATCATGATTCTTTGCATTTAAAATTTATTCACTGCACTGACTAGAATAAGAAACAGAATCCACGTGTGAAGAAGTCACTGATACCGGGCGATCTCTTAGCCACTGATAATTCCTAAACATAAAAGTAAAGATGAAGTGATTTCTTTCCTTGTTCTACTCCCAATTCTCCTACAAATACTGATGTATCCAAAACTGCATGTGCCTAGTCCCATGACATTGAGCATATATCGTATTCTCTACAAAAACTACACCTTCACATTTTCACATTCAGCTATCTTCAGGCAATATGAAGGCTTTAGTACAGGTTCATAAGAAAGAGCGTACTACCATCCCAAGGGCTGAACACACAATACCTGGGGTTTCTTTTAGTGGTCGTGTTAGCGATCATTTTAAATTTTTCTTTACGTAGTTGTCATTAAAGTAGGAAATTCATGGTGCAAACTGTTGCAATGTAAAGAAATTAATACAGAGTATTAAAAAAACAGAGGCATCCAGCTAAAGCAGGATGTACAGTCCTCCCAAGAGATAAGAAGTCACCCTGCCGTTCTGGATCACAAGTCAAATATTTCTGCTTTGACTATAAAGTGAAATAGAGATCTGAAATACCAAACAGAGTGCAAAAAACCACTCAGGTATTCCCTAGAAACGATGCAAAAGTTTGTCAGGAAATTCAGGAAATACCCCATAATGAACAATATAATTAACATCAGCCAGTAAAATGGTGTTACCTACAATATAACCTAGGTTCTATTAAAATTTAGAATTATGGAGTCTAGCCTCTAAAAAAACCCACAAAATTAATTCGATGCCTTTGCACAGATTTTCTAAAACCAGTGCTAGCAAAGAGGTTTCTGCTTCTATGCATCCTGTAACAGCATTAGTAACCTCTGACCTTCACGTACCTGAGGCAAAAGGCATGAAAACAGATGATGTTTCTTTATCTAGTGAATCAGCAAATTGAAGATGAAGTATACTGAAATACAGGCATCTATATTTAGCAAAAAGCATGCTATATTGTCTCATTCCTTTTGACCCAGCTCCAGCCCACCATTTTGTAGTGTCCACAGTGTGCACCTCCAAATCCCACCCACAGGTGGTAATGGTTATAATGCTCCTTACGATCTCTAGCACGACTCAGGGATAGAATTTCTTTCATTTCTGCACCAGATTACTCCCTGTTCTTCAAAATCTTGAATTTTCTCATGTCCCTCAGCTGACAATTAAGTATAGATACTAATTTATTTCCCTAATTCAATCTAGTTCATGGAATAAGAAAGAATCAAACAATATATACGATAGCACATGGTTGTTGGCTCAGTCACTTCGAATTTAGATAGCCTTTATTAATTAAAAGACAGTGTAAAAGCCTGCCTCTTATTTTCGTATTTTCTCTTTCCAGTAGTTTTCACCACTAAACGTAATGAAATGACTGCAACCTAAAAATCCAGCAAAGGAGAGAATATTGGGCCCTTCTTCTTTCTGATACAAACCCAATGCTATTTCCAAGCTGCTGTTGCTGCTAAGATGCTGGGATTCTATTGCAGCTTTGTTCTACAACATGATTCCTTTTACTACTATGTACGGGGGGGGCAACCCAAGCCAAGGACAATCTTCGGGTATATACAGCTGAGCAGAGCATGAGTTACTTGGAGAACAGAGGTTACTACAGCTATGCCAACTGCCCGGGCCGAAGGTATTCAGGAGCTCTCTGAATTTGTCAATGGGAAAAGGTAGGCTTCTGCTGCTTTTTATTGTGCTGTGTGTGCAACTAATTTAACTGGAAAGGTATGTGCTGAATTTTAAGTAACTCTCTCTTTATTCTCCTTCAGGCTCACAGGACAACAAACATGACTTTCTCATCTGCTGGGCTCTCCCTCCCTTTATTTTTGCTAGTTTTCTGATTTGGGTTTTTTTATTTTTAAATATTCTCCCATAGGAAAAGATGCTCTCTGAGAACAATGATGGAGATCTGCATCTTCATGACTTTGTGAATCAGTGTCTGGGTGATAGGAAGTGAAAGTTGCTCAGCTAATTACACACGCTTGATGAACTGCGTAATAACTGCTGCGGCACTGCACATTAATTGAATGCATATAAATGACAGCAGTTATTCTAACTTGAATGATGTGTGAAGAAGTGACGTTGCTCACAGTACCCTGCTTATCTTTGTTTCCAACTTTGGGAATCCAGCTTAAACAATTGTACTTTTACAGCACTGAGCAAAAATTCCCTAATAGAGAAAACATTACCTCAAAAGTTGCCTCAAAGCCCGACACTTTAAAAACAAATTTTCAGCCTTAAGTCACTGAAAGTGGATTTAGACATCTAAAAAAGCATACGTTGAGCAACTACAATTAACAACTAACAATTAACAACTAGCTACACCTAACGGTCAGTACGAGCTGTAAGAGCAAAAACCTTGGAAAATAAGGCCACCTTCATTTAGATGCCTAGTCATTGACTTAAAAACCTAATACAGAGTTTACAGAGTTGAACTTTGCCCAACTCTAAACAATTTCCTGCTGTGACACTTTCCTAAAATGTATCTGTTCTGGAATAACAGGGATGTATAGCAACTGATACAAAAAGTATGGTTTACTGCTAATAGGCAACCGTGTATGTCCACGCTACTCTTTGTTCTCTTTACCCTAGAAAGTGTTCTAGATTCGAATGTAGTCCAGCTATTAAATAACACTTCATCTTAAAGAAAACAGTAAAGAAAAATAATTTGATGTAAAACAAATGCGTAAAGTAGTACAAAATTAGTACTTTAAACTAGTACCAAATACCTACTTTAAATCAGTACCAAAGTATACCTTTGATATCGCATATCAATTGCATTGGGAATTTGCAAATGTTCACAAAGAAATCTGCAAATTCCCCCGTACTATCTAACACGAGAAGGGTAGAAGCCAAGTTTCCAAAGCTTCCAAAAGCAGCCTAGTTTCCAAAGTGCCACGTCACAATATTTTAACATTTCCCTACACCCCTATTAAGAGATTTTCGGCTTTACAGAGAGAGCTGTAATCACGTAATAAAGGAAATCACCGCTCACTTTTAGAAGCGTGTAAACGGAAAAAAGCGTTTCACATCTACGTTTCAGGAAAGTTAACCCCGTTCCAAGAAAATAGGGTGTATCACATAGAAAGACAATGCAGATTTTCAGCTCTGCTTTGCTACAGTACCTCATAGTTGTTATGCTATACGACTGAATATAGAGCTGTAGAGCCGTACCAGCGCTTCCAACAGCAACAGTACCAGGCCCCAGGCATACGAGCTACCTCCTGCGCATGCATATACAACATACCATATCTACGTACGAGTGACAGACACTCCTCTACACCACGAGGCCAAGACAGAGAAGCTGCCAATAAGGTCAGCACGAGCTAGTGCAAGAGAGATGATCGGGTGCAACCGACTTCAGGCTCTACAAATGTTATCTTCTCATCTGCTTTACACGGTCCTCTCTTTAAACACCTTTCTGGCTGCGTTAGGACAAGACAGGCCCTGACAGTTCACTTCACAGCATCAGCAAATCAGCCTCTTTCAGCTGTATTAGTCGTTCTTCCTTTGCAAGGTTTCGATCTTTCCCCCGTAATTTTTTTTGTCCACTTTATACATACCTCCTTTTCTACAAATTTTCTTGCCGGGTTTTCTGGCACATTCCTTGGATATTCTTTTGACTGAAAAATGAATAGAAGACTAGAAAATAACATGGAGCTCCATCACAGACACTAGGAGCATGCAACACCACTATCTAACTTAAATATGACCTGCTTTATTAGGTGCGGAAGATTCTCAACTTGTTGTGCCTGCACATGCAATGGATAAGATGGTGATGCATCTTCCCAGAAGTCAGTGGGTGGCAATGAGAATTAGGTACCAACTTTGACCTAAAAATACACGTGCTGTGGAAGAAAAAAAAATGAGCATAGACAGAAAGAAAACCAAAACCAAAAAACAAGGACAGATGCATACACAGAAAAGCAGCATGCATACACGTAATATGCTGGCATGCAAACAAAGAAAGCCATGCGTGCTACCAGTACACGTGAATTAATATTGTTAGAACGTAGAACAGGAAAATAAAAAGATCTCCCTGTTTTGCCTGCTATTAACTCACCATCCTCGGTTGGGACATAGATATTTAAATAGAGGCAGTCTTCATTCTGATCTTGTACATAGGTGGAAACTACATCCAAGTTATTAGTAAACCACACGGGAAGCATGACTTCAGGCAACCTGCCTTCTATAATGTTCTGGGGGCACACTGGAGCAAACTGAGTGGTATTTTTGATATCTGCCCAGGGAGACGGAGGCTCAGGAGGTTGAAAGCGGCGCTCCCCTGTTGGAGGGGCAGCATACGGAACCCCAAGAAACTGAATAACGGGCCCCAAAATTTCATTATTAAGTTCCTTCTTAATCCCTCTTATCTTGCCAAAGTTGGTGGTCACCACTGGGTTGGTATCATCCAATTTTTGGGAGGACACAGCTGCAGCGTGAAGCAAAAATCCAAGTATACAAAAAGCAAAAGTGGCATTCAATCCCATGTGTAACAGGCGGACTACCATCGCTCTCCATACACAGTTCAGCCACATGGATCTTGGAAAGGCCATGGTCCCACATTAGTTGTGTAACTACAGTGAAGCAATCTGATTTGTATCCACTGGTGTAAAAACAGGGCAGCCGAAGGAAACAGATCAAGTTTCCTAAATAGGTGCCTGTCAGAAAGATCTCAAAAGGCTTTTCATGCGGTAAGTATCTTCCATTGATTTCACACTTATTGAAGCTGCATCTTCACTCAGCACTATTTATCAGACTACATCCTATTGACAATTCTGTTTTCCATAGCAGCAATATGAAGAGAGCAGCCATTTACTGCAGAATCCCCTCTTATAAATCAAATCCAGTTAGCCGCAGGTCTATATCCTGGAGAAAATGAAAATAAATCATTAGTATGAAAGAGCTAATATGAGCAGAGTGATAACTAGATGTTTCACAAGTTATTTACATACATTAAGAGCTGCTAGAGTCATGTAAGTAAAATTGCAGTAGTTTATGGGTCCATGAAATGGCGGGTGGAACACTGATTACTGGATTATCTATAATGTCACCTGTTGAATTTATAGAGGTTTTTCAGAAGAAACAGGACTCACAGAAAATACATCTTTAAAATTCACCTTTTGAAGAATAAGCAATTTGCTGCCAGGCTACATTACGTAAGTGTTTACGCTGATATTTTATTTAACTTAATCAGCTCATAATCAATTTTCACCTTGTTTACACAAGTTGATTTATCAAAACAAAAGTAATTATTTCGTAAAGCAGAAGATAGTGAAATTAAGACAGGCAGGCATACTGAAGACTCAAATGCATTTTATTTCATTAAAAGCAGATTATATTACATACAAACTTTTTTGCTCATTTTAAAAAACAACTTCTGATTAAAACATTGAGGCAACTGGAATATATTTGTAAGGATAACATTAATTACTGTGCTTATTCACAATAACCTGAATTACCACGCTTTATATGGTTTTCTTACTCCACAAGTTTCTGACTGCTAATGAAAAACACCTATAGAGTGAAAAGTTCACATCAACGAAGGACCGAAATCCGCTCTCACTGAAGTGAATGGCAAACTCTGAATTTGCACAGGAGTATAACTGGACCTCAGTGTTTTTTTCAAAACTGATTTGGAAAAGGATATGAACAGACAGTTTAGGGATGGAGCTGTATATCACGATTTTCACTTCAGGCCAATCCTGCATTCCTTCTAAACTACTGACTTTAGTGAAAACTGAAACGCATGATGAATGCGCTCAATCCTTACCGTGCTTAATTTATAACATAAACAATAAATGTTCCCATAGGACGGTAGAAATCTGACAGTAGAATGCTGACTGAACAATATCCTAGAAAAATAATCAGTTAGGATCAGAGACTGTCCAATGGTAAATTCCAGATCCTATTTTCAACTACTTCAGTTCAGAGGTTGTCGCACAAGGCTATGTTCGAGCACTTCAGAAAACAGCTCAGCGTGTATCATCATATCTCCCATATTCATGTTAAACATATTTCCAACACAACTTACCATATCCTATTAAGATGCAGTGTTATACACAACATAGCGGCGTAATCTTACACTCCCTATTAAGCAGTGTGTAATGCACAAGAAATGTGTTTTGCTTTGTATAGGAAACATTTTAAACCACCTGCTTTTGAAACAGCATTGGCAGCTTTAATGAGAATTGTTTTTTTATCATGTCTATACACATTGTAGAGAGAATTCAAAAGAACGGCTTGTCTAATAGTCAGACTACCCTGCAGTTTGGGTTATTAAAAAGGAGATTGTAAAAGCTATATAGGACAGCAGGAGATTTGGTTCACGTCTAGTGTTCCTTTAGCTCTGAACAATCTATCTCAGGAGGCAATAAGGAGATAGATGAAGCTTTTCTGCAATTTTCTCTCTCCCTTTTTTTCTCTGCTAATTCTAACACCTTCACTGTGAAACTGCATTAACAAACAGGCTTATATCCTTCATTCTCCAGCCTCAAATTCTCAGCATTTGCTGGAAACACACCAATTTAGCTGCAGAAAATAATTCCCCAAACTTGATGTACGTGTTTGCGTTTAGTTTAATAAACTTACACAGAATAGCATGCAGACAACTGCCTCTCGGAAGACTGTTGCTTTGTTGCATTTCAAATTTTGAAGGCCATAGGATGTTACTTGATAAATAGTAAAGACAGAGTATGTAGACAGGTGCCAGAGCAGAAGGCACCCAGTACAACTTTGCTCTTCTGAGTTGATGTACAGTAGGTCACGGAAAGATGGAAGCTTATTCCTTAGTGGTATTCAAAAACCGCCACAAATTTAAACCTTTTCCACTAGGTCTTAAAATCCACGTTTGGTTTTCAGTTTGTTGTGGGGTTTTTTCCCTGTCAGGAGTGGAAAAATGCACTCTCTCTTCTTTCTCAAACTTGTAAATAGCATGAACTTAATCTCAGTAGCCCTGCTGCTAATTTGCATGGTCTGGGGAAGCTCTGAGGGCAAACGAAATTCAGTGTAGGTGCACCGAACAATAGCATCCTTCTTCATTTCAAGCTGCTGAGTTGGTTCAATGCGGAAAACTACCAAGATGCTACTGACAATTTGTTCAGCACTTCCATTTTAAAAGTCTTAGACCTGTTTTCAGAACTAAGACAACTTTTTAAGACACTTTTGATACCTAAAATGGTAAATTCAATGTAAATGTAAATTCAAAGCAAATCCTAGAGCTGGACTATAGTTTTACACTTGTCCATCAGCTGTTTTGCCATTGCTGTGATCTAACATTCTGGTTTGCTTCCCATGGACAAGGTTTTGCTCTGAGACAGAAGGCTAAAAAGGTAAGAATAGAACTCCATGCTGTGTTTGGCTATACTTAATTAGTTAACTATTGGGTAGTAGCTATCTTCAGTGAATAGATTTACGGGCTATACAGGGCAGTAAATTGTAAAGCACGTGCCAAATTTGAACCAACAGAATTTCATTGTATTTGTAACTTGAATTTTGGATTTGCCTTCCCCGCCCCCCCAAGCCTTTCTTTTTAAATGGCTAAGAAACAGTTTACTTTTGAGACTGAAGGGTCAAACATTCAAGCCTGTCATTGGCTGCTCTGAAGCTGTAACATTAAAAACACAAACTCATGCAAATAAAAAGATTACTCAAATCCTTTGAGACTTTTATGCCAAAATTTTATTTCCAGCACTAGGTGGAAAGGCAAGCAGGGAAGCTGGCCTGGAGCATGTTTTTTACTTGTTGAGAGTCAATGTTGGACCAAATTTTCCTTAGTCCTCCAGCAGGTGACCTACATAGGACCTTCCCTTGGTATCTGCACTTGACTGAACAGGAATCAGTAGAAAGCAAGAGAAGCAATAAAGAGGAGCAGGAATGATCAGGGAGATGGGCAGAAGAATAAACTAAAGAGTAATAATGATCAATTTGGGGCATGCTTCAACATCAAAATATTGTGGATCTGAGGAGGAGGAGAAACATTTTCAGATTTTATTACTGTCTAGATGTGAGGATCACAATTGTTCCCCGTGGTAACACAAATTAGTTCTCCTGTAAAAGGTATTTGATAAAGTCTTTCATGGTCTTTGGAACAGTCTATACTATGTAGAGATTTTTTCTATCATCTATTATTTTATTATCTTCCTTTCTGAATTTAAATTACTTTATAGCTCAGATTCTGAAATACTTTAGAGAGGCATTTAGTATGCCGAGGAGCGAACAACCCAAGATAACTTCAGTGCATCTTTGCATTTCCAATGACATAGGGCATCCCACAACAGGTCACATCTGCTGCAAACTGCAGCAGCTAAACTCCTCTTTGCTGCTCGTGCACAGAGCTTCAAATCTTAAGGGATGTCTTGAACTGCACCACCTGTCAATAGCTCCAACGGATTAATAAAACCTTTGGTGCCACCCAAGGCTTCCAGCCATATGCCAGCTTCAGCACATGTAAAGGCATTGTTGTGGTATCTTTACACCACCAGCTGTTTTCCTTTTAGCTGAAGATGTACTCTGTGATTTGATATTCATGCTTAAAAATTCCCTTCCACCTCAATTTTGTGAGTAAATCCCAATTGCACAAATACTCATAGAAAGCGATTGTAAGAGTTTTGAACACCACACAATGCCGCTTCATTTCAAAACACAAATGCTATTTTGCAGAACCAACTACATTTGCATCCATTTTTACTTACAACAGTCTCTACTTAGAACTAAGAACCCAAAGATGTTTCACGTCTCTAAAAAGAAATCCGTGTTCTAAAACACGCTACGATGCCAAACAGGAACGTGGCCAGTGCAACAGAAGCCATTAAAGGAAAGACTCTGACCCAGGGTGAACACTGGGTCGCTGTGACACACCGATTGTAAACATGATCAGACAAATCCTCAAGAGACGCATCACAGAATTTCCCATCTCTTCTTTCACGTTTCAAGTTAGCAAAGGGAAGCGTTGTGTCAAATACGGCATATTTTCTCTATATAGAGTAGTAAAGATTTTGAAACAGATCCTGCTCTTGGGTATTTCCATAAATACTTGGTGAAGGGATTTACAAGTATTTAGTTCAAGAAATTAACTACGTGCACTTTAGAAAAACAGGTGTATGAAACGATAACGGAGGAAACTGCAACCCTGAACACATACACCCAAGAAGGGTTGAGCTCTGGTTGGGTTTGGTGAGCTCCCACATGCCAGCACCTCCTCCACCTGAGAGCAGCTACAGGTCTGGAAGCTCCAGAAAGCAGCTACAAATCCAGCCCTGCTGAGATGCACAACCTTGCCGAGATCGCCAGCAAAGGTACGAATAAGACATTATTTGGATGGGGTCACAGTCCCACCCCACATTAGTATGAGATTACAAGTGGTGTGCTACCCGTGTCCACAAACGACCCGGTGGTAAGGATTTCCAGATGCTACAAGCTGTGTAAATAATCACTCCCAGATCAGAGAGACTGATTCCTCAGTGCCATTCTCACATTTACCTCTATTATTACCTGGCCTAGTGGAAGGCGTGCCTGCCCATGGCTGGGGGTCAGAACTAGATGAGCTTTAAAGATCCTTTGCAACCCAAACCATTCTGGGATTCTATGATTTAACATTATGTTCTGTACACAAAACCTTACAATCAAGTTAGAAAAAAATACAATATTTAAAAACAGTATTCACGCAGTGCGGCACGAATTAGTGAAAAGTTGAATTGAACCGAGGAGCTGTTATTAGACTCATTTAAATTGTCATGCATTTTTCAGCTTCGCTATGTTTTTGTTCTTCCCCATTAGTGGGAATATTCACTAATGCTAACTCATTATTAATTAGTATTTTCATGATCAAAAGATCCCCTTAAATAATTTCTGCAACTTAGTTTGCCAAAATAGGAAGACTTCTGATCGTAATTTTCTATTATGCTGGTTTTGAGTCAGACAAATTAAACCTATAAGAAGAAGAGGGTCACTTAAGTCTTATTATCTTCCATTTACTTGTATCAATAAATCATTTTCTTCAAATAGTTCTACTTCTTAGCTGAAGTAATTGTTTATATTACTAGAAGTTGGCTACAATTTTTTAATGTGGACTATAGCTGTCTGACATCGTGCACAGTAAGTAGGTAACAAAATGGTGATTTTACCCATAACAGAAAGAATGGGTAACTCTGTCACTTATGTGTAAAGTTTTAGACAGCTAAGTAATACAGATTTAAATTAAAAATGGCAGATGCGCTGGCTTGGAATATAATGGGCACTGAAGTGAACCTTTATTCCTTTTAGCAGCTTACGGTTAACTCTTAAATGGACCACACATTATACTCACTTTTGAGTACTGTAACTATTCAGCTAAATGAACAAATGGCTATTCTGTTGATGGCAGTAGTGTGCTTCAGGACATGAAGATTTTTTGACCTAGTGTAGAAATTCAGCTGAACTCATGTTAATCAGAGGACATAGGGGAGAATAAAATGTCCCAGATGGTTCTCATTTAAGATCTTCAGTATTGAAATCTGCATGTTGTGTATCATAATGTCAAGTGGATTAAACTTGCTTTGATTAACGCTTTATAAAACATTCGCATGCTTCCCATCTGATCGCTCTAACAGAGTATACCAGAAACCACCCAGTTGCCCCTGAAACTAAGCGTTCTTTTATTGTCTCTTGCAGGTGAAAAATTAAGCTATAGAATTAGTAACAAAGTTCATTACCCGATATATATTTGTGGCTAACCCTTGGTTCACTGGGATTAATCATACGAGAAAAGTAAATTGGATTTTCTTCGCTACCTTTAATACAATTATAATATCAACAATAATTCTATCTTTAATGCTAGTAGTTCATCACCTAAGGCAAGCTTTCATATCAGATTCATAAGAAAGATACCACTTTTTTATTTTCCCATTTTTGGGGACATTAGGAATTCAAGATTAAAAAAAGCTAAAATACAGTTATTACCATTTCTTGAGAGAGAGCTCTGAAAACAAAAATGCTTGCATGAACTCAGATTTGTCTATGAATTGCTTTTCTACCTGGATACCTTACAATAACGGTTCCAAAGCATACAAAACCCTTGTTGTAGAGTTAGATCAATAACTAGCTCTTCAGCAAGGTGAATTTTTTTTTAAAACACACAAAACAAAACACAAACTTCCTTCTGGCACAAAAAAAGAGCAAATGCTCTTCTTACTTGATCAGATTCTGGTCTCAGTTCCATCAGGGTAATTGGGATCAAATTCTAACTCATCATAAAATCCACAGAGGCATAAATATATTTCGTTAATCACAAACCCGACATCTCTAACTCAACTTTGAAAGTGCTCTTGAATGGTGTTACCATGCTTTCCAGAACTGTAGAGTGCACACTACATTTCGAGTGCAATATTGGCATTATAGGGATCTATCAACTTGAGAGTCCATTTCCTGTGATGCAGCATTCTGTACATCTGTGACTTTACTTGTATTTGTTCCAAAATGAATTTCATGCTTAACTTGTTTTTCTTAATTAAACTTCCTTTAGCAGTTTCTAATGTGTGCATTATTAAAACTCATTAGTCCCATTCATGCCTGCCTGTCATTTTTGGCTTCACATCCATGTATCGAAGAGCTCTGTTGCTTTATATAGGAAGCAAATTAAATAATAAATATGAGAACTTGAACATTTTATGAGTGTCAGTATGAGAAAGTGGCTGCAAGGCCCATAAGGTTTCACACAAAAAAAGCATCACAGCTAAAGCTAACATGCTGACACATCTCTGATCTATAAAGTCTGCAGTAATGGTAGCAGTAAAGTGTTGTGCCATAGATGGGGAATTTTTCTCTCACACGAAATAGAAATAGGATATAGCACAGACTATATTTACTGTTGTAAAAAAATTTCAAATAAAATTTCCCAAAAGCTTAGAATATAACGCCATTAAACGTCTACAAAGATTTACTCTTTCCATCTGACTTCATGTGCAGCTCCTATTATTCAGCTCCTTGTCCTGTTTTCATTTTCTACCACTATCTGTGAGAAAGATACTTATTTAAGTTACAGCAACTAGTCTTGGCTCTCCCTGTGGTCATGTCCCGGTCATGCTGACCACGACTCCGGCGACAGAAGTGTTTCCTAACCCAGCAGCGGGGTCTCGCGGCGACTATTTCAGGGCCCGAGCCTCCACAGAAACAGCCCATCTTTGAGAAACCAGTTGAAGAAGCAAAAGCTCCATCCCACAATGCCTGTTTTACACAGGTTTGAGGATGTCCAAATATTCAGTATACCTATGTAGTAAGGTTTCTTCTAAATAAGCTGTCCTTTTCTCCTCGTGAATATTTCTAACGCTATGTGCCTACATCACACTTTACTGCTTTCAAGTACTTTTTTGGAAACGGGGTTGGGAAAGCAGAAGTTGAAGAATGATTTTAAGTTCGGGTATTGAACTTAAAAGCTTCAGACAAGATGGAATTAAATAAAAGTATAAAACATAACAGAAACGTATTCCCCTTGTTAAATTCCCAGAACCAGTTCAACAAGTGGGCTACTGGCAACTCTAGGCAGGATGTGATTGAGGAAATTTAGAAAACATATTTTTAAATTGCCACTTAAGTTCTCTGCTTGGTTAAAGGAGTACGAGTCACTTGAAATATAATACTTGTGAAGTGTCCTTGATCACTTTTATGATTTTACAGTCACATGTTGCTAATTTCCAAGCATTACATTCTCCCTTAATATGGTGCAGAAGACCTAACCAAGCAACAATGGAAAGTAACAGACTACCCAAAGGCAGCACTAAAACTGATTATGCAGAAAATCTTATAAGGACAAAACAGAAGAATTCAACAAATGGGGGAAAGGGAACTCCAATTGCTTTTCTTTTAACGGCCTCATCTTTTATTTGCCCACAGCAGTGGAAAAAAACATTTTACACTGATTTATGCAGCCCAGCCCTTTACATGGCTTGATTACCATAAGGATATTTACAGGAGACACGGTGCCCCATGGTTTCACACAGACGGCGTCCCTTTACATCACCTTCTGGTTTTTAGCGAAAAGCGGCACGGTAGACTGGGTGCGCAGAACAACTTGACCATGGTACTAAGTAGCCAACTAGACACTTTGTATGCCTGGATAAGACGCAGCACATCATTAACTAGCAATTGATAATTATGAAAACTAAGTCTGTTGGAAAACATGTGGGGTCTTCAGAGGCAGGTAGAAACATGGAGCTGAGTCACCAAGAAGCCAACACGATTTCCCCTTGTAATTGTGATAATTCAGCAATCATTCTGGGGAATGTAATGTCATCATTTGTCATTAAAACTACAGGATGTGCTTTCAATATGCAATATGTGATGAAGTTTCCCTATCGGCTCGGGGTTTTTTGCATCCCCTAACTCCCTCCCTCCCTCCCATACAAACTCTTCTGCAACGACCGGGTAGCAGGGCAGGCGTCCCCCTCTGAATGCATACATTCCTTCATAACGTAGAGCTCAGAAACAGGGCTACAGTAATGGAAAAATGCTTTTGCTCAGCCTTCATTCATCAGCCAGGATCTATTTTTTATCATCACCTCTTATCCTTACCACGGATGGATATCTGGGACTAATCGGAAATTATATTGTTTACTGGATCAGATTGATTACTGCCCATCCTTTATTAAAGGAAATCCACAAAGGTTTCTCTTGAATCTCTGGCAAAATGTTATCTTTTCATTATTTGCTTTCAAAGAATGTCTGTCTCTTTTTGCCCTTCTTTTTCACTATTTAATTTTTAAATAGTTTCTTTTTCATGTGATTAAAAAAACATAATAAATATGACATCAAACAAATAATTCAAAGCTAGCCAAGGATCTGTAATACAGCTCCACGTCTCTATTAGAAAGGAATGTATATTTGCTTTTAATAAAGAAAGGCAAGCCAATCCATTACGAACTGAGACCATATCTAAGCTTCTGCTTTCTTCTCCTTTCCCCAGACTCCATTTGAACAATTAGAGTGGTTTATGCTTGTGTGTATGCCAGTGGATATTAAATATGCAAACTGATAAAAAAGAAAACTACCACCATTACCATGTTCAAATCCTCCATTCACTTGCAAATCAATTTATCTGCCTACAGCTCTGTCCCAGTCTTTAAATAACCCTCCTCAGCAGACTGCTCCACCTCCAGCCAAATAATCCAGAGCAAACCCACTTTGTTAAGGATGTTTAAGTACCAACAGCTAGGATATTCTAGGATATTATCTTACCCCACCCTAGAACAAGGGGTAAGATAACCAAAGCAGTGTCAGGACGACAGCTCTCCTCCTCGCTTCGACACAACTTCCAGCCTCAACCAGCCTGAGCACTCTCTGATGGCTTTCGTTGCTGCTTCAGTTAATCGCAAACCAGAGGTGTTCAGCCAAACCCTGCTTCCCAGCACACTTGGTGTGATCATCCTCTGCCTCATTTTTCTTCCCACGGGCTGCATATGATTCACGTGAAATATACAGAATAAACAGGATCTCTTCTATGTATCTAAGGATGCCCTAATCATTCGCTGCAAAACCACTCTCGCAACATTGCTGCAGTCTGTAGCTGTGGTCTAAGAAAACCAGTGTCATTTATCAAAAGTAACTAAGAAGTAGTCGTCTTTAACCCTGCATCGTGCACCAGAAATAAGGGGGGGGGGGAAGGAGGAAAAAAAAAAAAAACCAACCGGTATTTCCAAACATGGCTACTTAGCTTCTGGCTCCCAATCTGCAAATCTAATTTCAAAGATGCAAAAGTGGGCTGTGTGTTACAGCTGTTGAGCCCACACAAGTCTCAGTGCAGTCAATGGGAATCAGTATCTCTGAAAATCAGGGCCCAGGCTCTGTTTTTAAACGTTCATTTATATCGTACGTGGGTCTTTCACTTGTCAGGTACCTGTAATAAAGCACCCGCAATTCCATAGGTATCCTTTGCTTCAATTAAGTCAGCCCAGGAAAAAAGTAGGAGAAAAGGTCCCAAAGCTCACAGTGTTGCTCTTTCACCAGTAACAATAGTCTGTAGATGCATCAAAAATGCTACTGCTGGAAAAAACAAACAAACCGAAAAAACAACCTAGGTCTTAAGGGAGCACGAAAAAGTTGTTTTAAGCATTGTCACAAATACACGGTTTCAGATATGAATTATCTCTCTGAATTTACCAGTACAGGCTGGTCCCACTAAGGCTCTGGATAAATGCAAATACTGACACAGTGGATGGCAGTACTGGAAAAAATATTTCCTAGAACAATTTCTTACACTTCTGCTGGGAAAAAAAAAAAAAAAACCCAACAAAAAACTGCTTCATTTCAAATTCACAGAACATCTAAACGTGCTAAAAACATTCACTCTGATATTTATAACTTCTATAAGATATATTTCCATTTTATACTAGTGGATTTTTAATGCCACAGTTGCTAGAGCTAAAGCAAACTGGCCTTCCAGAAAGCAAAAGCAGTGTCAAACTAAAATGATATTCCTTAAAAAGGTCAGCAAATTTGCAGAAGAAAATACCTTGTCCAGATTGTGTCACCTGCAGCAGCAAGAAAGCGACACTTTAATCAAGCTCTGTTTTGTTTTATTTAAAGTTATTTTAATGTAATTGCTCTGAAACCGTACGCATCCTTAAAACGATTCGAGAGAATATCCTTTCTCCTGATTCCAAGGTAACTTTCTGGCTTTAATTATAAGTCAATTAATCTTAAGTAATTTGACCGATTAATTTTAATTAAACCTGTTGAAAATTGA
>JAVJGG010000085.1:36539617-36558255 GCA_035590195.1 Aviceda cuculoides
AACCCGGCTTTTTTTTTTTTTTTTTGCCTTTTTTTTTGTCCCCCCCTCCTCTCCCCCTCTATTACACGTTTCCACTCCAAATTGCTGCTGGATGAAAAATGGTACAAAGATACCCCCAGCGGCGGCGCGGAGAATAACGCGGGCAGCCCCCGGCCCCGTTCCGCACCGCCCCGGTCCCGGCTCCGCACCGCCCCGGCCAGAACCTACCTCCGGGAGGGGGGGAGCCTGGGGGGAGCCCTTCTGCCGGCTACAGGCAGCCGCATGAAGCACACGCACCCCGCTGTAGGTAGGGGGGATTAAAGTGATGCCTATGGGGAATAAAAAAGGCTGGATGCACCTGCGGGAGGGAGGGCTGCTGCCTCTTCCTAAACCGTACCTGTGTGCCACGCTCCAACAGTTCGCACGGGTATAATTTAGCAAGAAACCATGATCTTATGTACTTAGACTGTCACTGTCTGCACACAAGATAGAGGTGGGTTTGGTTTTTTTTTTTCCCCCCTCCCTGCTGTTTCCTGAAATCTTTTAATTATTTTTCATTGCCTTCTTTCTATTTTTACTCGAGAAAAAAGTTATTCGCCGATCCCGGCCTTCATGCTTTCTGGGATCACAGTGGAGAATGAAAGTTGATAACTCGGGGTATGTGGGGAGAAAGGGAGGCCAGAGCAGAAGGGGAAGGAAAATAGTCCCTTGAATTCTGAAAGGTCTATTCATTTTTTTAAAAACAGCCACAGTCACACACTAAAAGACTATAAGCATCCTGGGTTAAGCCTCTTGTGGCGAGCTCATTAACATCTCCCATTATTTTAGGAGAGAATTCCCTTCAAATTGTCTTAAAAAATCTGTATTTTGTTGCATCAACATCGACCTCGGTTTAAAATATTGACGCTAATCAAGCACAGCACACCCACTCATGTTTCCAAGCATGTAGCCCCAGGCAAGGTCTGAAGGTGCCCGATAATTTGATAAGCTTTTATACCCCTCACCTGAGAGCACATCCCAGAGGAGCGAAGGCCAGTCCCAGCCACGCCGGGCTATTTACCTCTCCCAGTCCCACTAAATGTCCATGGCAGGAATGACGGGACACAGCAGCAGTTTAGCCTGTGACATTCCCACGTACTGGAATAATTGTGTCCTGGGCACATTTGCCACCTGCTAAGTATCAATAATTATTACCGTCCATGATTAATTTTCAAAGTCCAGCCTTCCTCAGTACTCTGAAATTTAACTCTTTCGCTGCCACTGAAAGCATGTGGCTCGGATACAGGAGGAAAAGGCAGAACATACTTTTTGCTGACAGAGCAATCCTATGCATGTTATGTTACTCTCAAGGGAACACTGGGGAGAAAAAAAGGTTTCAAAACTAGAAAGAAAATGTGCATATGAATATCAATCACTTGCCACCAGCCACAGATCAACCAACAGCCTAAAAACTATCACAAAGAGGGCAATACAGAGTGAGCTATTCTGCCATTCTTCATCCACATAAAACCCTGGAGTAGTTTTATCTTTGGGTTTGTTTTTGCACTGAAAAGCAAGAAATAATGGCGACATAAAATAACTGCGCCCTTATTGTCACTTGATGAGCCATTGGAATCCAAGTGTGTAAAGTTTTCTTCTCACTCCTTCAGGGAGATTTTATGTATCTTGCCCAGGTTCCCCGAGCCATCGTGTGAATGCCTCACTGGAGCGCTCCAAGTATCACTTAAGCGTACTGTCCCCTACTACGCGAAGAAATCTACCCATTTATCCCTCTGCCCTAGGGTTTTGGGGGGCGGGAGCTGATAATTTCCATCCAGTTTGCCACGATCTCACCTTTGGCCATCAAGCCTCCACCTGATCCTAACCCATCTTCACTTGGGCAGAAATGGCACAAAGTTGTTGTTTGAACACATTAAGTTTTTCTTTAACTCTCTCTGACAGCAGTAACATGGGATAACAGTTCATCGCTTTTGCTCTGGCCTCTCCCTAAGGTCGGGGTCCCTTTCCTGAACTTTCCCACTGTCTTTCATTCTACTCCCCATCTCTGTGCTTAAACACTTCTCCTTACTTCTTCCCTCCAGAGACCTCAGTAGCACAACAGCTCTCCTCTCACCCAAAATATAGCTGGGGAAAGAGAAGTACTGCCTTATGGCAGGCAAAAAGATTTGTCTTCAGCTCCAGAAAGGGTTGTTCAGGGCTAGAAAGGGATATAGGGTTGGGAGAACGAAGTACCAAGACTAATCGCTCTGTACTGAGATGTGACAGTACTAGCTGTGCCTGAACATAAATGTGGCAATCACACTGCCTAAGGCCTGGTACTACTGTAGTTCTAGTATAGTTTCTGACGCTGATTCAGTCTACATCCAGTATGTCCGTGCTTTAAAGACCCAAGTGTCCTATACACACATTTAGTTATACATGCATTCACATATAGATGCATAAAAAGTATTTGGACTCATTTAAAAGAAGGAGAAGAAGAGCTTGTAGTTGATTAGAACTTTGCTAAATATGTTTTAATATGCTGCGTGTCAAGAAATTACACTTTTATTAAAAATCTAAGGAATGCAAAACTGGCTTAAAAGATGGCATTAGCTAATATTTAGTTCAGCTGAATCTTGACAGGGATGTTATCTGCATTTATCAAAATAATGGAGAGAGAGATAAATTTCCATGGACTGATAACCCCTGGAAATTTCCAAGTCCAGCATCCTGCTATATTCTAAAATTTAACTCTGCTCCATTTTCTGCGTTTTAAGAACACAAAGCCCTTCGTACAAATCTTGCCTAAGCTCCTAACTTCTAAAAAGAGCAAAACATACAATCAAAAGCTAAAAAGAAGAAAGAAGCTAGCAACTAGCAATCCAAGCTAAAATACGTGTCTGAGGTATATAAAGTGTGTACCTGAAGCATTAATGGTAGGAAAGTTTTTTTTACGTGACACAAGTTTCATGAGCTGTTGAAAGGTATAACTTAAGATAATAACATGTTTTTCTTTCAAGTATAGATTTTATCAGACTGTATTTCTCAAGAAAAAAAGATTAACCTTTCTAATAGGTAGAAAAGGTGGAATTGTTTACATATATGAGTCTAAATATTCATTAATTTGCTTGTCTCAAGATGGCTCATTAAATTGTTTCTTGCAAGTAACTTCATTAAATATTTTCTTTGATTTCATGAAACTTATTTAAGATTACTCACCTCTGTCCATTTATATCCTTTAGATTGCCCCTGACTGCCAAACCTTTAATGAAATTATAACGCCTGTCTATAAGCTGCTTTAGTTAGCTGTAACTGCTTAGCTATCGCCATTCATTTGGTTTAACCTTGCCAAGAAGAGAGTCGCTTAAAGAGGCCGTCCCTCTTCACAGCATAGCCATTAAAGCTCTTCACAAAGATACAGGGGACTGACAGTCCCTCAGTCACTTCAGACGCTCATCATTACTTGCTTATCATTTGCTTTCTTTGAGATTGTTCTTTTGTACTAAACCAACCATATTTTAAAAAGGATGATGCTTTGCTTGTACGGCAAAGAACTCGCTCAGGGGCAGTCAGATTTTCACATATCAAGAGTCAAGAAAATAAGATGCGCATAGTCTAAAGGTTTCAACTTGAACTGCGTTCGCTCTCACCCACGGATGTCCCCAAGCCTGTTCTCGCACCCCATACGTCCTCACCGCCGCCTCCTCTGCAACACCTGACTTCAGCGGTCAGGGCCAGCCGTTTTCTTCCTCCCGGCCCCTGATGGGAATCATACATTTTCTCATCTGGTAGGATTTGTATTCTAACATCATACAGGTTGTCCTCGGTGACATTTGCTTTTTATCATTTGCACCTTGTACTGGAATATTTAATTGGCTATGTTGTATCTCTGCAGTGTAGATTTATTTTGCATTTTCATTTAATTAACAGCCATGACCAATGGTCTGATAGATGGCAAAGCATTCTGTGAAGTAGAATCCTACTGGATTAAAAGCTTTGCTGGAAGGTTTCAAATGCCCGTTCAGCCTGAACTTCTCAACGGTGATTTTCTTTAAAGTACCATGTTTCCAAAACACAACGCTCGCAGACATGAGAAGAGGAAGCAAACAGGACCCCAGGATGACACAAAACCTCTTCCTACAGCCTCACCCCTCTCTAAATGTTGCCCCGCGTTGACTAGATGCTCAAATGAGCACAGTCGGCCCATGGTTATTCCGAGATTCAGAATTTCAGGTTCTTCCGGGTGCTGTTAAAGGACAGATATTGATAAAGAAAGCCATTGCCAGTGTTCTTACTGGAACTTAATCAGTAGATTACAACACATTACAACACTGTGCTTGCCAGGGAACTCTGAATTAATTATAAAATCCATTTCCTTGTTTATGTGGCTGTGAATACTTTTAGTCCAGAAGAGTTTTATGACTTTGTTCCTTCCCAAAATTTCAGTTAGTCTTTGAAATCAGGATCTACCTTGGTTTGCAGTGACCAAACACTGGAAAGTATGGGGCTAGACTGTTCTTTTTTAAATTACAAAAAGTATTTATACAAAGAGTTTTCCATTTACGCTACATGAAAGCCAACCTACTTCTAGTGTTTTAATTAAATTAGTTTAAAACTACAATTGAAAGTACATACTGTATACTACTTCTGATGTAGTGAGTTTTAAAGCATACAGGGACATTCCCAGTGGAAGCTGGTACGCTGTCAGTATTACATGCAGTTTATATTCTTTTAGACCCAGCAGGCAAATGACAGAACTGTGGACCAACTTCATCTCTGATGTAATGAAATGGAAGTTAGAGGAATCTCATCAGAGAATTTTGATTGTTTCCTAATACCTAGCCGCAGCAGAAAAAATGAACACGTAGGCTGGGTTATTAGCATTTGCAAGTAGAAATAGTACACTGTTTTCCCCGTGCATTTACCGAGGCATACCTTTTGCTCTTTCACCAGCCAGTTTCCATAAGCAAGGAAAGCTTCAACTTCTGCAAATTAAGACTTGCTGAAACCTTGACGCTCTCTCAGTACTGATAAAGCATTTTAGGTCCTTATTTAAATCAGCCAGTAATAAGATGATTGTGAAATACATCATGATTTTACTACCAGCTTCTCTTGGCGTCTGTTTGCCTCCAGTTACGATTGCACTGATAACTTGGTGACCGACATAATTAGCCTGGCTGTCATTATGGCTACTGGCCAAGAGAGCCAAACACTACGAAGATATTTCTTAAAATTTCTTTTCAGACGCACCAAATAACATGATCCATTAACTAAAACCCATGCAAGTCCCAGTTAATTCCTGACAACTGAAAAAGAGTCAGTTTGAAAACACTCTTAAAAAGCAGTAAACCACTTCCAACCTGGTTTACGTGAGCTGCGTTTGAAAGCGGCTGAAGCAGTCTTGGGTTTGGGTACCGGGCTGGGGGTCAGGGACAGACCTGACCCTGTTCTGCCTTTGCCAGTAACTGGGCCGAGACCTTGAGCAAACTATTTTATCTTTCCTATTTTTAACTCTATCTAATCCATTTTGATTTTTTCTCTCACCGGGGCAGAGACGACCTTCCCATACCAAGGAGAAAGAGGAGGAAAGGAGGCTAGGGACTCCCGAGCCGGGGAGGAGAGGAAGGTCAAGAGGCAGCACTGGAGCAGCCAGCGGAGCAGGGAGGCCGTGCGGAGCAGGGAGGCTGTGCAGAGCGGGGATGTACGGAGCGGGGAGGCCGTGCGGAGCGGGGAGGCCGTGCGGAGCAGGGATGTACGGAGCGGGGAGGCCGTGCGGAGCAGGGATGTACGGAGCGGGGAGGCCGTGCGGAGCGGGGAGGCCGTGCGGAGCAGCCCGGTGCTGGCACTGCCCGGGCACTGCTGCCTCTGCCAGCCCCAGCTGTTTGGCACCGACCGGCGCAGTCGTTTGCAGGTGCAGCGGCGGCTCCGTGGTGTTACGGGGCATTGATAGACCTCTGAAAGAGGCCAGGCACCGGAGAGAGTTGTGTGGGACAAACTGTTCTCGTGGAAGAGTCGATATAACGTGTTTATGAAATTCTGCTATAATAAGTGTTAGAAAATAACGAACCAACAGAAAAGCGCTTTATAAAAGAAACGTTCCTGTATTCTGCAGGCATGAATCAGCCTCAATAGCGACGGGAAATCCAGGAGATAGTTAGTGTCAATATAAAAATACCATTGTACAAACAGTAATACATTCACCTGCTTATCTTAGCAAGTTTTAAAGCTTGTGATTCTGGAAATCTGATCCACTGCGCAATGACAAATGACACAAAACTGACTTGTGCAGGCAAGAACATACAGGCAAAGCAGACCGTACAGAAATTGCCAAGAATTTCTGAAGCAGAGATACCTAAAGAGGTCCTAAACTGAGGGACCTGAAGAAATGTCACCGTTAACAGGCAATGGGGGGCAGAAGGGCATTAATCCTTTTGAAAACACAGTCACTTTTGAGGAAGTAAACTGAAGCCACATCAAATCACTTGTGATTTCTGAAAATCTCACTGTAGTATAACCAAGCCATTATTTATAGCCCATTAATATTGTTCCTGTAAAAGGTAGTTATTCTAGTGATTTAACAGCAGAGGAGCAGCAACAAATTTTTTCATTCTAGCTGTGTAATGGGTGCATGTTAGATTATGTGCCTTTGTGTCTCTGCCTGCACACAGACATGTGATAGTCCCACATCTTCAGTAGCTGGCTGTCAAGTCCCACTGGAAAACTAGAGACACAAACAGCACCTCTGTTCTATGCAAAATATCTGCAGATAATCTCCATCTGCTATGACAGGAAAAATACAACCTCAGCCTCAGGAAGCCTTAGCTGGCATCCTTGTAGGCAGACAAGGGAGAAAAAAAGAAAAAAAGAAGAGAGAAGGAGATGGCAATAGAGAAACTGCAGCATCCTAGAAGCCTATTATTTAATTGATGTCATAACCCAGAATATATTATTCTCTATATACTATGGTCATGTTACAGTATGGACTCTACATGGACTTTGAAGTCTCAGTTGTTCTTTCTGCAAGGTCCGCTAGAACCATCTGAAAGTTAAATCTATACAAATACTTTGTAATACCTATCTGTGGCTAAACTGAATCCCACACCCAGAAAGACATGACTTTGAATTTTAATTTTCAAATTTCTAGGTGGTCTTTGTTGCAGAATACTATTTTTTTTTCCACATCTGGCATTTACAGAACTTAATGAACAACGTCTCTAGCATTCAGAATAAGCACAATACAGCTTAATCTCTTTCTTTGTGGCAAACTTTGGCATTCCCTTGCCATAGAAAGTGAGCACAGTGGTTCTCAACAAATATTTTCCCCAGCAAGATGAAAGAATTCATTAGTTTTCTATTTCTCAGACCTTTCACTTTCTTTCCTATTCCAGACAAACAGGACACCCAAATTTCCTATTACTTTTAATAACTATGCTATAAAATTTTTTGCTGGCAAATATTATTAATCCAGGCTGAGAAAATTATTCCTATAGCTGAGGGGAAAAAAAAAAAAAAAATCAAACCCATCTGCGGTCTGTCCATGAGCCAGTAGAGGGTGCAGGCAGTGTGGCTGCATTTCCCACCCGCCTGAGCTGGCCACCGCTGGCTGCTTCAGCTTCTTTCTAGGGGTGGGCAAACATAGTAAGGCCTCTAATGTTACGTTGTGGGTGCAGTTCGATACTAAATAATAGGTACAAATTGCACGGCATCTGTTTTCTCAGCTTCTCGTTTTCTTTGTTCACAACCGTTCTCAGTGTTTATAGTGATGCAGAGCTTGTGTTGCACACACGCGATTCAGAGCCTGCAAGAGAGGCTCGCAAGCTCACCTGTCTTATGATTGCAAACGTGAGAGACATGTCTGTAAGATACTTTCATAATTACAGGGTTAAAAAAGGTGCATTTCCTAGTTAATTTTTATTTTATCTTCAGGCCTTTATTCAGGCTTCAGTCAAACAAACTTCCACTGAAATAAACCAGAAATATTTCCCTGACACCAGGAATATTAGCTTTCCAAGATGATGTAAATTAAAGAGGGGCTAAGAGGCATTTGTGTGCACAGGGGATGTTGCAGTAGCCCGTGTTAAATGGGGGATTACCTCAAGGCAGTATTTGCCTTCTCCCACAACCACCTGTGGGTTACACAGCCCTGGGGGACGGCCGCTGCTGCCGAGCAGTCAGCTCCACAGCGCTTAAGACGAGCCTTTTGTTTCGTAAATATTTTGCAGTAAGGCTGGCAGAGATGTGAATAAGACTATATCTCTAGAAGAACATGAACACAGTTGCTACAGTCCAGTGTTTCACATCCATACTTCTATTTGCAGTGCCTGGTCTACCCAATTGCCTTGGTATCTCTGAAGGCCAAAAGGAAACACTGGGATTTAGGTGGGATGTAGGCTGCGGGAGCCTAAGCCCCGTGTTTCAAATCAGCCTGCAACTCTGTTAGACTGAGTTCAGCACCTACAGAATAAATGAAAACACAAAGTTGTGCATGACAATGCTGAATAGTAGAGGTGAGCAATTATCAAAGAATGAGCACAATGTAATAATCACAAGATATACAGCATGAAAGGTTCTACGACAGGTGAAAACACATTTACAAAAGATGGAGCTAAAATTTGAGTCTAAAATGAAGGATATACTTTTATTTTTGAGAAAGTATTTGTTGATCTAAAGACCATAACAATAGTGCTTGTCTTATTAGCACATACTAAATAAATGACAACCTCTTTCAGCATTATTTTAGGTTTGATTGTAGGTTCCCTTTCAAAGACTAGACAAGATAAAGCACCTTGCATTAGCATATTTATCTGACAATATGACATCTCAGAGTGGTTTGGTAAAATATGATGGTAAATTTTACAGGTCAATAATCTCTGCCCAGTACAAGCAAAATCAGTGTTGTCCACTCCTTTCCTACAGAGCTATCCGTGATGGAAGCAACTAGCAACATCTCAAATGAAATGTCTCAAATCTCAGTACAGTCCCTGCAGCCATCTAGTTCATCAAAGTATGAAACAAGCTGATGTTCAATGATGCTCCTAGGGAAAATGACTGCCTGGCATCAGCACTGGAAGTAGGATGTGACTGACTGATGATTTAGCATTGTTGTTTGAAAATACTGGGTAAACTGAGTAATTTGAACCAATCATGGAACGTAATGTGCAACACAACATTGTTCTACCCTGCAGCCTCCCTTCTGGGAAATCTGGAGTGGTGGTGAGTACATTTATCAAGAAAATAATGACCCCAAACAGACTCCTTGAAGCCTAAAGTTTGGGGTTTTTTTTAATAAGAGGACTCTAGGGAACTAATTAGGAGGAAATAGCTCCTCAATGTCCTAAGTGAACTCCCACTGAGCAAATAAACAATTTACTGACTCACACAACTATAGACATCCAAAGATAGTTGTCTTTATGACATGAGTTTTTTCAAATATGGAACACAGAATGGCATGCAGAGGAAACATGATAATGAAAAAAAGGGCACACAGTCAAGAATCCACACTTGTCATGATTATTCCATTTTTTATCTTTGAATTGGGAAAACTAACTAGGATATACCAAAGTAGTATGTAGTACTGCATTTTATTCAAAAAGTAAGGAAAAAAGATGAGGTTACTTTCTACCTGGTTTTATAGCCTTTAACCAATTTCCTTGTTATGTTATGTTCCATTCATTCTTTGGAGAAGAGGAGGAGCAGGAGTTTTTGGTGTGGACCTTTGCTGGCTGTCAAACAACAAGTGTTCTAGAACCAGCTGTGAAAACACTCGGTTTTGCAAATATTGAATCTTTTGGACCTTCTCCCCAGAACAAAAGGCCAAGTATTTTGATCAACAAAGGAATAAAGTCATGAGAATGGAAAACAGTGGCGGTGGCCAGGAGGACACCCAGGAGTAACGTAGGATATCAGAGGGAGGTATGACAAGAAGTAAGGGCAGCACATTAATATTTAGACTAAGCATTAGCGGAAATGTCCTGTCAGTGTGATGTGTGGAATTATCCCAAGGGAAGTAACTAAAGCTCGTTGCTGACAACTATCGCTTTTCAACATTTCAAGTTGGCAGCTCCATATCTATACCACACATTCTCATCAGCCCTTTCATTTTATGATACACACAAGGAAAAAAGTATACAACTGATAGTAGTGACAGACCTATATGAAATCGCTTTGTGTTGTGAGAAGCTGAAATGGAACACTTAATCTGGATGGAAAAAGTAAGCAGGATTCACTTTGAATTTTATTAGAACGCCAGCACCCCGAAATCATCCCAGTTATGTTTTTATGACTCACCTTAGGGCCTTATATGAACAGCTCAAACCCTGAACATTTGGAAGGAGACTTAAGAAAGTAACTGATGAAGAAAACTTAGCTACTGTGGCAGAATGCAAAGGTAAATTGCTTATTGTTTTCATTGCTGAATATCTACAGTTAGAGTTCCATTCTTTTACGATTCTGACGATATTTCTTATTGCCAATAGAGAGAGAAAAAAAAAAGGTTTTGAGATAGTAACAAAGCCTGAACACACCAGTGCCATTTTAAGCAATACATACGTTCACTCACATACAGCATCCTTTCTTAATGGTTCAGTTCCCTCGTGCTTTTAACATGCTCTCTTTAAAAGGGCTTGTCAAGACAATTGTCTCCCGAGTAAAAGAGGAAATTCCTTAATATAATTTGATACTCAGCATTTCCTAGAGAAATGTATTCAATTCCAGCTGCTCAATTCCTCTCCATTCCATCCACATGTCTTTCTTTCATTTTCTCCTGCTGGTGTCCCAAGATATCCTCTCTACTTATGCCCATACTGGTTAGGCTGCCAGAAGCTGTGGGCAAGACCTATTCTATAGTTTGCATTTTATACTTTTTGGAGCTTGTAAAAGAAGCGTCCAAAGAGTTTCATACTGGGCATATCTATCCCTGACACTTTATCAATTGCTCTTCTCACTTTCATATAACTGTGGTTAAAATCTGACAAGAATATCTTCTTCATGGAGTCTTCTAAGACCGCCATGGTCTACACAGTTATGACTCACAATTTAAAGCCCATATTTCCACTTCTACACCTGGTACTTCATGCATTTATTTTAAAACCCTGACTCAAATGCACATAAATATGGATTTGCTCATTAGCAATGCTCCTTCTGTAACTACTGTTAGAGCCCCTTAGGGAATAAAAGACTTAATTCGAAACATTTGGGAGGGACATAAAAGACTTAATTCGAAACATTTGGGAGGGACAGATTCTCAGTTGTGTTGCCTGAACTTTGACATGTGGTGGTTAACCCACTAAATAAATACTCCAATGCAAGAAGAAAATCTGATGCTCAGAATCCTTAAACTGCCAATGGACTACCTGATCAAGGTTTTACCCTCCCTTTTTCCTCACAGTTTACCCTAAAGCTGCAACTATCACATGCAAAGCACAAAGTGGTGGTTACCTCTTTCTTACTTGTGGTTTGGCCATCCTTCCACAAGCCGGAAAATAAGACAGCTTGTGACAACTAGTGATTCAACACAATTGTGGCTAAAAGTTTTCACATTTGTTTGGATAGTACCAGTAGGTTTTGGAAAAACAAACAAACAAACAAACAACAACAAAAAAAACCACAAACAAACCAGTAAGTTTTTAACGTATTAAAGCAACAAAATTATTAAGTAGAACACCAGACACAGGGAAAAAAAAAAAAAAACCACAAACAACTTATACACATATTCTAGGTTATATTAACCGCCTTAACAGATGATATCATTATCTGGAAAGGATTTTATCTGGTACAGGTCAGCACAAGTTATTGCTGCAGTTAAACTAACTTGGGCACAGTGTTCAGCATACAACACCTTGATAGATTAAGATAATGACGTGAAATGGGGCAAACAATGCTAGGATTATTTGTCTCATGTCCTCTTTGTGTTTGGGGCCTCTGAAAAAATTGTGGGTGAAAATTATTTGAGAAGTGATCTACAAAATGTTGTTCATCACATCAATGTTAGCATAAATCGTATCTGATTTATAAAAGAATTTTGCTAGAAGGAATATTTAGAGAGTTCATTCTGACTAGATATCATCTAAAAGAAGATTTATATATTTTAAGGTTTAGATCATTGTATATTGGTGAAACATGACTGCATACCACTTCCAATTTCATCCTCCTTTTTGGGCAGTTCTCAGAAAAAGGCATCCAAAACAGCAATCGTTTATCTTCGATTTAAGCACAATTTGCTGCCTACTTAATATACATACAAAATAATTCAAGACAGCACAAAATGCACATTTGACAGGTTTCCAAAAGACACCAGTGCATATTAATATTTTTGTGTTTACAGGCATAAATTCACAGGTGGCTCTCATGCTAGATGACTTGAAAACATCTTTGAAATAATATCTTCTGTAAAGATTATTCATTTATTCAGTATTTTAGTTGCATATTCTTCATGCATTATTTCCTGCAATGCTTATGGAATCATGGTATTCAGAACTTCTGTTACTATTTACCCATACAACAAGATTACTACTCGAAATACCAAGAAAATGCTGATTTGCAGGGTTTTTCTACAGAACGGATTGTAATGATTGTAACAGTCTGCGGAAACTCTATAAAATATGACTGACATAACTATGCCCTAGAGAGCAATGGTTAAATAATAATATACATACATGATGTCATTATTATATTGATTTATACAGTTGTGATATTACCTAGACTATACGTGAAAGAAATAAATGACAGCTGTTAATAAAAGGAAAAACTAGGCATATAACTTATGCAATCAAGAAAAAATTTTAAACCAATTATAAACAAGATGTATACATTATTCCCAGTCTCACATCTGTGTTCTCAACCATCCCTGAAGCAAATATTTTATAACTAAAAGAGCAAACCAGCTCCTAGATCAGACTTCTTGCTATCCACAGCAGGTTTGGTTTGACTTGGCCAGAAAAAAAAAGATTTCTCTAAACAAAGCCTTCTAAATAAAACATCTTTTCCCTCAAACACGTCAGCTCATTATTAGTTCTTTAGGAAACTGTGGGCCATTAGCGGTGAATGGTAGGTTCAAGAAATGCATGCACTTCACTGTTACTGAAGGAGGATTTAAACTCGTCCTAGCCTGCACTGGAAACTTTTGAAGCTACATAACTCTACCAGCTGCAAAAGAAAAGGCAGCAGCACACTCCTATACTATGAGTTGGTATACACAGACATTGCTATATTTGTAATAAAATTCTTGAAGGCATAAAATCCCACATAAAAGTAGGTTAAAGGCATTATGACCAGTCATTACTGCAATCAACGTATGTTTCTCAAACTGTTTTCTGACTTAAATAAAATTGAGGCCAAAGGACAGCTGAAGGATTAAGGCTCCTACTGAAAAAACTACGTCTACTGAGATAAGATCAGCTTTTGTATATTTTTTTTTTCCTGTTAAACATTGAGATCGTATTTCCATTCATTCATAGCCCAAACTTCTCTCTCCTGGCTCTGTAGTGATGGAATGACCAGACAGAAAACACACTTTCGCTCAGATTATGCCCCAATGTCTTTACTGATTCCTTAACCCATCCACAACATAGCTCTTTAAAGATGATACTTGGTTTGAAAGGACAGAAGATGAAAATATTAAGGGAGTTATAATGGAAGATATAAATCCTTACCGTTCTTCAGATTTAATATTTGATTGTTCCAATGATATCATTGTGTAAGGCATGCAAAATGGGATGAAGACAGAAGGATGGTAAACTCAGAGGAAGAAGTTAAAAAGCAGGATTTTTCTGCATTCCTTTCTTATGGAAAATGTAAATAATTTAGAGCTTGTGTACCAGACTTGCGCTTCATTTTCTACCGTATTTTATTATGTGCACAAGATACAGTTTTAGATGCTGTATCAATTTCTTAAATAGACTAAACTCCTCAGATTATGCAACATACCAAAAATAAGACACCAGCCTCATCTGACTTCATGAAAGACAGCGGCCTTAATACAGTAAAATCTAATACAGGGTAAAACAGGTGGATAAAGTGAAACTTAGCAGCTAAATAATACATTTAGTTCAAATATAGCAAAAGAATCAAAGCATTTACAATCTCTGGACACTGTATGTTAATACACTGGTATTTGGGATATCCGAAATATTGAATGGAACACACCAGCCCGCAAGAAAACAGATAAACCCAAGTCAGTGAGGAAGGGCAACGAACGCCTGTTCCCGGCAGTGTGATGTTAGGACAGAACTAAGCGAACTGCTAAAAACACAGATTGAATCAAGAAGGGGGAGAATTTCTGATGTGAACAGGAAGACAGACACAAAATAACTGTTACATCTTACGGCAGGAAATCTGAAAAATATTGCACAATATCTGAATTCCATAACGACTTCAGAAGTCAGGCATAGCTATCCTTCGGCAACCTTTCCCAAGCACCAATTGGCAAGCGAAGCTTGCACCAAGGGTGTTGGTTGGGCAAAGTCCACCTGTCCCTGACAAACTAGGAAGTCAAATCAAGATAGAATAAATATTCCCTTTCTCCTAGTTCTAAATCCGCCTAACAAGGCAGAATGGATGATGATATAGCTGTGTAAGGACACATAAATGCTTCAGGAAAGGTTCCAACTCAGCACCCTCAGGACTTTATTTTAATAGTTAAACAAGTGCGAAAGACAACTGATATTCTCCTTTGAAAGCTGCTGTGTGCCATTGACAGCTGAGATGATTTACAGGAGCCATCAGAAGTTTCAGCCTGTGCTTCTCAGCAGTTCATTTTTATTCAAGAAAACAAAGTAAAATGGGTTGCACAGTAGGCTCTCCTGCTGTCTTAAATCATGAAATAATTGTGTTGAAATTGATCACGACCTTGTATTGCGCTTCTCTAAATATCTCAGAACTACTTTTCTAAAGCAAACCAAATCAAAACAACCTATGCTCCCAACTAAAAGGAGCCTAATATCGATAACAAGCTTTCCTTTCCACTAACAGCCAAAACATTAACACTCCCAGTCTGATAATGTCTGCAAATTAAAACATTCAGCAACATTTAAACACTGTATATCAAGTGGAGACTTGACAGGGATTCCCATCAAGTCCTCCTTGCTAGGGAAAGAGAAGACCTTCAAAAGAAATTTGATTGGTGATGTATTTCTCAGGTCTAGAGGGGCTTCTTATTGAGCCCCAATGTATTACTTCAGTACATCATCTATATGCTTTTCCTATAGCATCAGTCATCACTAACGGCCTGAGACCTTTCCCATCTTTCACAGAGCATTCATCAGAACTGGCTCCTCTCAACATTTTTGTCCCTTTTTGACCAAGCTACCGATTGCCATCTAAATTCATTATCAACCAAACAGTCTTGCTGATACTCCCCAAAGGAGGACATCGGTATTCTTCAGCAATATTTGCCAAGCAAAATATACTTTGTATTGCCAGCATCTGTCCTATGCTTCAATCCAAAGAGTAATGCCACCATTCTGGTATAATTGACATAATACAGAATAGCTGGTCATTATAAATCACAATGTCCTAACAAAGGATAAGAAGAAAAGGAACATTTACGTGGCACACATAATTCACAGCACATTTATATCGGCATTTTTCAAGAGCTGAAAAGGCATATGGATAGAGAGTGAGAAAGGAGAAGTGAAATAAAGGACTGTATGATATACTCACAGGATGTCTGTTCTGAGTGCAGACAAATTTCTGAAAGCTTTTTAAAGGTCATGGTTACTCAAGTTTACACTGAAAACTTCAGGTTTTTTTCCCTCTTTGCTGATCTTATTGTGTGCTTCTCTTTTGTGATTTCATGCCATGCCTAAGCTAGTTACTAAGTTTTTCAGGTTTGTGGTTACTATTCAAGAATTATGTACACTTACGATGCAATATATTACTGGAATAATAATAATTTACTTCAGGTTTTCAATTAGTGTGACTGCTGACATGAAATATGGTACAGAACATAGAATAATAATAATAATAATAGAAATAACAACAAGAGATGTAACTGTCCATACAGTACAAGGAAGCTGCATCTATTTTAGGAGAACTTGCTGGTTTTTAGTGGGTTTTTAATCAGCATGATAAGAAACCTCCTACGAGCATGTGAACTTTGATGTCTGAAGAACCTTTATTTCCATGTAATTGTTTTACTTCATTTCTCCTGTGCCATTTTGAAGGCTTTATTGTCACTAGTACTGCAGATCAAATTCAATAACTGAGATCCTTAATTTTACCAAAGCTTTGTTGTCACTAGTACTGCAGATCAAATTCAATAACTGAGATCCTTAATTTTACCAACCCCTGAATGGCCATTTAAATCATCGATCTCGCCATAATTTCCCTGGGAGTCCCACGGAAGGGAGCCTTGGCAACTGACAGTCTGGGTGCAAGCATTAAATAGTGTAGGAAAATAAATACCCTGTGTTTCCCAGAAAAGGAACGGTATCACTGAGCCCTTGCAACACATGGCGTGCTTCTCCGAAGTCACACCGTGCCATCTCTCTTTTGAAAGAAAATTTAGCAGCAGGCAAGCTGACCCTGCCATTAAGCCGCCCCTGGCAGTCTCAGCCAGTTTTTCACTTCTCTGGGAAAGGTGAAAGCAACAGACAGGTCTCCACAAACCCTTACATGCAGTGAATCCGGATGCTTGACCTTCATACTTTTAAAAAATAGGGAACCTCAACACAGGTAATCACAATCACAGAAAAATGCCATACAACAAAGAGCTAATGCTCTTTTCTAGGCTTCAAACTTTTTACTTCCCCCCCGCTAAGATATCGGGATTGCTCATATTTACTGCTGGTGAGAGATGAGCAGGTTAATGACAAGTCTGTAAAATAAAACTCCACTTAAAGTCAGAGTAACCGTAGCAGCAAGTACTGGTATCTTCTGAAAACTTAAATGAGTCTGCCAAAATGGTTACATATGTAGAAAGAGCTAAAAGTAAATCCAAGTCTATGGTCCTAAAGAGTAAGTGTAATCACTATTTTATCTCCATTTAAGTGATACATTACGACAGAAGGAACACCACTGTGTTCCTAGCTGCACAAACAGATATTTAACACTGGTAGCATTTTATGCAAACTACCTATTAAGCTACTAAGAAAGGGCCAAAAGATGTAGCAAAGTAATTAAATAATGGACAAGGCCTGAATTTTATTATAAGCTTTCCAAACCACAAAAACAATGCCAAAAGATAGTATAAATTCAGTATTGTTTGAAATTCTTTGGCACTGCGGATTCTCAAAGTCCTGCACTCTGATCTACTCTTTATTACTCATCCACAAAACATCTAGCAATTTTTATTACAAGTCCCATCCATTACAGTATTAAACTTAAATTCAATATACACTGCAAGGTCATGATCCCACTGGTGATGAAAATCTGTGTCTGGTACAGCCTGCTTCATTTAAGGCTTAGATCTCTTGACCTACTAAAAAAATGAGACTCACAAAAGGCACGCTCAGATGTCAGAAAGAGGAGACTCGGCATCAGAGAGGAAAGTTTACCTAGTATCTCCAAATGGTTTAATTGCATGCCAGACTCTATTTATGAAGCCCTTCTGATGTTAGCGTTCTGGAAAAAAACCCCTCTGGTTATCTGATGTCAAAGTTGAAATTAGTCCTTCGCATCGAATAATGACAACAAATAAATATTTCAGCCAAGCAGCATGTGCATTATACCTGCTGTTGGCTACAGTAAGTCTGTAATCTTTGGAATCAATTCAATTTTACTCAATATTTGCTAAGTTGTACTTTAGATTTTGTAGTACTGCACCGGCAAATGTAATAACTTGAATAATGCTATTTTGCAAAAGGTAAATAGCACGTTCTGGGCTGAATATATACTAAGGATGAGGTCAGAGTGACATAGCCCAACATGTGACATTACTAAATTTTAGAGGGTCTTATATTCTTAAGACTTGGAAACAGTTAGGTACTTACACTGAAAAAACACATGATTCTTTAAATGTTTTCACATCTTTATCTCACTCCTCTCTGCTTTATTATTTTCCTTCCTCTCATCCTATTTTCTTTTTTTAGCCTCAGAAATTGAGTGATTGCTTTGTCTCAGAAGCAGTGTGATACTTTAAATTGTTTACATTTTAATTCTGGAGCAAGCAGCCAGGATTTGTCAAACAAACAACATAAGGCATGTATTTGTGATGTATTAGGTTAATTAATACTAATTGTACCACTCCTGTTATCTCACCAGCCTTGTCTCTTACCACATATTGTCCAGATAAGGACTTCTGTGAGATAACAAATCTAGACCAGTTACATCACCCATCAGAAGGCAGAAAATTGCACAAAAACTGTCTAGTTATTGCCTAGCAACAGCACAGTATTGCCTTAGTATTCTGATTTGCCGAGGCAGTTCTCTTTCATAGAATCATAGAATCATTTAGGTTAGAAAAGACCTTTAAGATCAAGTCAAACCATTAACCTAACACTACCAAGTCCACCACTGAACCATGTCCCTAAGTGCCACGTCTACGCATCTTTTTAGTACCTCCAGGGATGCTGACTCCACCGCTTCCCTGGGCAGCCTGTTCCAATGCCCGACAACCCTTTCAGTAAAGAAATTTTTCCTAATATCCAACCTAAACCTCCCCTGGTGCAACTTGAGGCCATTTCCTCTTGTCCTATCTCCAGCCACCCGACAGAAGAGACCAGCACCCACCTCACTACAACCCC
>JAVJGG010000085.1:36560700-36581306 GCA_035590195.1 Aviceda cuculoides
TCATAGTTTTCCTGCTGCACAGTGGCTTCCAGCTCCTCCTGTTTGTTGCCCATGCTGTGTGCATTGGTGTAGATGCATTTCAGTTGGGCTATTGATCCTGCCACTTATTTGGGGGGCGGGGGAGAAGCCCCAGTTCCTATGTGACCATTCTCAGGCACTTTCGGTTTCCAACACATCAATAACCCTCGTGTCTTTGCTGCCGCATGCATCTCCATCCCCTACCTCCACTGAGACGGCAGACCGAAGGACCTCGCTAGCACACTGTCCCTCAAACATTTCCATGCTGCCCCCAGGCTTATCTCCAGCGAGCCTGGGTTTATACCTTTCCCCCTTCAAAACTAGTTTAAACCTCTTTTGATGAGCTCTGCTAACTCCTGCGCAAAGATCCTTTTCACCCTTTGAGACAGGTGTACCCCATCTGTTGCCAGCAGGCCTGGTGTCATGTAAACCGACCCATGATCAAAAAACCCAAAATTCTGCCAGTGCTGCCAGGCTCGGAGCCAGGTATTGATCTGCTGGCTCTTCCTGTTTGTTCCCTCACCATTCCCTGCAACTGGAAGGATAGAGGAGAACACTACTTGTATTCCTGATCCCTTAACCAGTCAATAAGCCAAGAAGATGAAGGAAATGCAGTATACTCTGGATGCAAAAAGACATCCATCCTCCCAGCTCCATGCCATACAGTCAGAACAGATTGATTGTGTTTAAGAGAAATCCTGAAGGTTTTCTCTGTTTGTCTATCTGGGCTGAATTCTTGCTGAACTCAGGATGGCATGCATAATACAAATTCTCTAGGATATTTTCATTTCCTATTCTGTACAGGAAGGTGACCTTTTTTCCCTTTTACATACAGAACTCTCCTGATGGAGGTATCAGAGTGGGTTAATAAAAGGCTGACCCTTCCTTCTACAATCTCCAAAACTCATGAGATGGAAGTCAGTTTTACCTTCATATTCAGTGACATCTTTACTGTTACCTACACAATTTTCCCCTCCCCAGTATGAAGAATTACTTTCAAGTCAGTCTTCTGAAGCAAAGTACCTGCTTATGAACAGTTATCAGGAATAAGGGTCCCTAATCTGGCCTAATGAACTAATCTAGAATAGATAAAAATAGAATTAGGCTTCAAGCAAGGATTTGTAAGCCACACTGGGAATGCAAGGGTACTCCGCAGCAAAAACACAGCCACTGTCGGTTATGTTGTTCTTGCTGTGAAAACAATGGTAGAGGCCATTCCAGAAATTAAAACAGTGAGTGCATAATAAAGGGTGGAAGACACATTTTATAAATGGAGACTAAAGAAAAGCATTTTCAAACACTTAGGGACTATATGTGACACTCCCATTGTTAGGGATGGGAGCTGAGCCAAAATGGTTATACTCAAAGGGAAGAGACAGTTTGGAACAGTTAAATGGAAATATTTTGTACAAAACGTGTAATTAAATTGTGGAACACTCTTTCATTGTGAAGTACTGAGTCTAATAGCTTAGGAGGATGTAAAAAATACCTAGATATTGTAGACATAAGGATACATGCAATGTATCATACCCAATTACTCAAAAATAGTGTATTAGTCCATGTTGGTAGCACAGAAAAATACATCTTCTGTTCAAGATGCAATGTTATCAACCATTGGTGTATATATTAAAACTGCTCCCTAGAAGTACATGTCCGAAACTGGGAAAGCAAAAAAGAAATTATGAGAGCCCATTTTTTAACACTTCAAGGAATGGTATAACACTGATCTTGATATGCAAAGCTGAGCCTTACGTTCCCATTTAAAATATGTGTTTTCCAAAGACAGACAAGGAAATTGAGTAAAGTACATAGCGAGTTAATTCACAGTTCATTGATGTAATCCTTCATCTACTGTGGGTAAAGTGATTAAATCATTGGCTACCTAAGCCATTAATGAGCAAAACCGTAAGACTTGTAGATAGTTTAAAGCTGAGATGGTATTACAGGAAGGAGCAGATAGACAGGTGATGAGTACTGAATATGCTTTCTAGTCCACAAAAATAGGTGAGTGGGATAAAAATAACAAAAATCCCCAGGCAATAACTTCCAACAATTGTTTGGCAGCACGGAATGTTTTGAAGAGAGCCGAAAAATACAAAGTATAGGAAGGCAGGGAAAGTTTGATTTCTCTTTACAGAAAGAACACAAAGCTTGCCCTTCTCTCATGCCAAGAGTAGCATAGTGACACCTCATTATTTTGGAAGTTGCTACTACAAACAGCTCTACCAAACAATGAGCGACTGAAGTACCTGCTTCCCCTTTTTGCCTTTGTCTCTACAAAAAACATCAAGCTTAGTATATTCTCTTTAGAGTTATTCTTTCTTTTCTTCTGTCTTATACCAAAACACTGATTTTAATGGGGAAAAAACCCTCAAAATAACATATATGAACAGAGTAACAGCACTAGCAACTATCAAACTCCAGTAGCGCAAACGTTCACTGAGCAAAATAGTAGGTGTGTCTCAAGCGTTAGAGCTGTTAACATCCCTTTGCAGACATCAAAGCTGTTATTTTAACAGTAACTTCAAATTCTGAGAGGTTTTGTTTTCAAATGTTCATTATATTTCACAAAGTTGGTTAATATTAGTCTTCCTTGGATTCTGCATGTGATATTTTGCAGGACTGAAATATAAAATTAAGAGATCTCTTAAGAGATTTCAGGTACAAATCTTCTCTGAACACATTCAGTGATGTGTCATGAAAGTGCAGCAGACCATAGAAAAGCTCAGATCATCGGTGACATCAGTGTAAATTTTATATATCTCTCTGCTGAAAGACATAACATTGGCTGTAAAAATTTCATTAAATCCTCCAGAACCTCAACAGCAAAAAAGAGATTCAAAATGTGTGAAAGAAATGCCAGTGTTGTCACATAAGTTGTGCCTTTTACTTGCTAGAAATTATTTTAAATTATCTACTTTAGAAGTCAACTTGGTCTGAGTGTGAGAGTTAGGAGTAAATTCACCACCATTCCGTACCTCTCACATCCAACATCTGTGGCAAAGTATTACTAAATGACCGTAGGCTGCTCTCACATCTGATTGGGAAATTTCCACACTCGCTTTGTGCTAACAAAAACCATCTGCATTAGATGAAAGACAGAGGCTAATCTGATCCCAACAGCGGTATGAAAACTGTCCTGCTACGAGTGAACTCTGATTTCAGTAAAGAATAAATCTACTTACTGTTATACCATGCCTTTTGCTTATAGTTAACAGGCTTTAAAATCATCCATTATTGCCTTAGGTGACTATCACAATTGCAGCTGTAGTTCACATGCAACAAGTATTATTTTATGATTTAAGACAGCAAGAGAGCCTAACGTGCAACCAACTTTACTGTGTTTTCCTGAATAAAAACAAACTGTTGAGAAGAGATAGCATTTCCTTAAAGGCTCTTGTGGATTTAGAAAACAAGACATGTATGCATACCCAAAATATTCATTAGATTGTGTTGAGAAAAAAAGTGCAAAAATAATGGACTTTACAAAAGGTAGATTTTGGAGAAGTGAGTCTGAGAAAATTGATGTGAATTCAATAGAGTCCAGAAAATCAAGTGTAGTAAAGGAAAGATATTACTAGCTATGCTTGTTCCAATAAAACATCTACAGGATGTGTCACAAATGAGAACAGGAGCTGGTGTGCAAAAGCAAAGGATGAGGAAAACAGTATAAAGGATAAAATGACAGCGTTAAAAGGTAGAAATAATCTAGAATACAGGAGGATTATTTAAATTATACTAAGAGCCTGAGGCAATCAAAAATACTTGAGAAAGCCAAATTGAAAAATGAGCATCAAACAGTGCAAAGCATCTCAACTAATACCAAAAGATATTTTAAGCATAATTATACACCAAGCAACTGACAGGAGAAAAAGGTGATGGAGTGTAAAGGAACAGGAAGGCTATATAGCAATTATTCCTGTACCTATCTTTAAAACTGAAGAGGGCAGACATTTGCCTAAGACTCAACATACAGAAATGACGGTGAGGAATTAAAAGAAAAGGTGATAATACCCAAACTGTCAATTAACTGGATTGTTGTTCTTAAAACCGGTAAGAGATCAGAGCCGAACAATGCTCCTCTAAAAATACAATAAGAAATAAGCACAGAAATTGAAGAAGGTGTAATGAAAATTTATACTTGGTACCATCATTTCAAGAGACTGGCATGGGGCCAAGCAGACACACAGCAAGAAATTACCAGTCAGTTCATTTCCCATTAGTTCTCGAGTGAGTCTTAAGACAACCATTAAAAGGATCACACTGGGGCTGGGGAGGAGGGGAACATGAAAATTCAGAGCATAATCAAGGACAGCTAATATTGTTTCAGGTCATGCCTCAGTAACTCAGATTTCATTGAGCCTATTACTGCCTAGCCTGCAAAGGGGTGCAGTAAATGTCAAAGATGTTAGTTATTTAGATTGTCAGAAAACATTTGACAAAGCTCCACATCTAGGAGGAACTTACCAGTGTTATAAACTAACAGACAATAAGCTCTAATGTGTCAGCAAGTTCTAAAATTTGGTTATTAAACATGCAGTGCCACTTCAGAGTTCAAGGTGTTAGAAACCAACAGCAGGCAAAGAAAAATCAACACTAGACCATTTGTGACTAAAAGAAAGGTTACAGATCAGATATGCTTCACAGGGGTGAAGAGCTCTTCTGCCAAGTCACCCCCCAGGGCAATTTAGATACAGGGTAATTAGAGCCGCATCATCTTGACAAGTGGATCCAATTAGTTACTACCCGGATGCAGAGGTGAGAAGAGGACACTGGGGATCACAGTGGTCCTGGAGGGAAGGAATTCAGGCTGAGTCTTCCACTGTCCCTGCATGACCAGCAGGAACTCAGGCCTGCCCTTTCTACCTGAATGGAAACACATCTGGACACCCTTCCAACACCGACCACTGGCCCACACACTCCTGCCTCGCAGGAAGGTGTGGGCAGGTGCCCTTCTTGATGATGGGATAGATAGCAGGTTTTGCCTGTTCTGCAGGACAAATAATTTTTTGACTGTACTAAATGAGGACTGTTTGCACCTTTGTGTGCTGCTAACAGCTGTTGGCTCCCTATACCTTTATGCTGTATTGTTGCAGTCATCCAAGAAAAGGACTTCATCCAGCTACCAAGCAGAAAACCTATTTTCCTCCTCACAAAAGGCTTTTATACATGACTGTCTGCACGATCACGATGATTAAGTATATTTAAATCCCTTCCTTGAGTTTCTCAAAGCCCCACAAAGGCAAATCCTGCAGGAGGACTCCAAGGTGCCTCCTGCCTTGCGCACAAGCCGCTCCTGGGGCTGTGTGCGGAGAAGAGCACGCTGTGGTGGCCTTTTAGCTGTGCCCTTGCTTGTCTCATCAGAGACAGCTGAGAAGGCAGCATGTTTTATTCCTTATTCCCACACACAGTCTCTATGGCTGCAATTGTGAAGTTGTGGGGTGAGGGACCACGAGTGCCAGTGTGTGAGTCATGCTGCTATGCAGAAAGGGATGTCAACAGAAAAGAAAAAAAAAAAAAAAGGAGGGGGGGGGGGAAAAAAAAAAAAAAAAAAGAGTCACGTACTCCCTCCCTGCGCCCTCTGCCACCTCCGCGCAGCGAGCGGCAGGCTGGTGTTTGACAGGCCTCTCAGCACGCTCGTCCTCCCTGCCCTCCCGCTCAAACGCTGCACGACGTGATCCTTCCCAGCCGAGCTGCCAGATGTTTTATGGGGAGCCGGTGTAGGGCTATGGGGAGAAGAGGGAGGGAGATGGATGCACTGCGTGTGAGCCAGCCGGTGGGACGAGGAAGAGGGGAAGGAGGGATGCACACCGTGTTGGAGACAGCTGGGAGAGCCCGTGCCTTCAGGGGATGGGGATCAAAGAAGATGGGGGCTAACCGAGGGAGCTGGCAAAGAGAACTCCTTCCAGAAAAGATTAATAGAGAATGGGAAAGAAAAAAAAAAAAAAAAGCGTTGGCTTCAACATCACTATGCATCTGCTTAAAACTATGCATCTGCTTAAAACCTCTGTTGGATCCTTCATTCTTGCTAGAGGAATTGCAGCGTTCCTTCCATGTCATGCAGGAAGGCAAGAGATTATTTCAGGTAATCACTTGGTCTGTGGTCTCCTCCGCTCAGCAATTTCTGGCACTCATCTTGGGCAAGGACTCTACTGCTCCGTAAAATGGCATAAATCTTCCATATGTATAGATTATAACTGGTATCTAGGAGTTAGTATTTCTATATACAGGTTAATGGGCTTTGTACATGATCCTGCTTGTGGATAATGACTAGATATGACCACCAGTCACACTGGAATATTGGAAAAATTACTCTGTTTGGAAGGACAGAATTGAAGAAAATAGACAGCTATCACTGAAACAGCCTCTAAGATTGTTGTATTATTACTGAGAAACTGTCCTTGTGGAAAGAATTGCAAAATATATACCAAAGAATTAAAGGACAAGAAGTTAAATTTGAAGGAAGTTTCAAATACTTCCCTGTTGACAAAGTTGGGAGATTAAAGTAGGACACAACAGTGTTTAATGAAACTAGGATGGCCAGATCTTCAGCTAGGGTGGGTTTATGCAATTCCTTTGATTTCCACTAAGTAAAGCAGTTTAAAGAAGCCAGGCTCCTTGCTTCATATATTTAAGATGTAGCCTGACTTGATGAGAGATTTTCCTAAACTCAGCTCAATTGCTAAGAAACAGTGACATGTAATTCGTAATGAATCAGGCCTGCATTCTGTTTTAAGGTCTTCTGATTTTTTTTTATTATTATTTTATTTTTCCTAAAAGGGCAAGTGAATAACTCAAATCCCATGACAGGTTTATTGCAGAAAGAAATGGTAGTATTTGCATCATAAAACTTTTTTTTTCTTGGAATCTGGTAAAGTACTATAGAAGAGTATTTAAGTCATTTCTTTGGCTGAATTAGAGAGAGAGAGACAGAGAGAGAGAATATGTTGATTTATACATGGGCCAGTTTTTTCCACTTCATTTTATTTAGAATAAAACCAAGTGAAAAGAGGGATTAATAAAAAAGTGTTAAAACAAAACAACCCCCTCCCACAACACTTTACAAATTTCAAGACTTGCTTTTCCAAGATACACTCTTTTATCACCAAAGTGCTGTGTAACGGATTGCAGTAATAAAATTATTGCACTGGAATGATCTGGTTTACATAAGAATTCTTAAGCTTTTCTTTGCCTTTACAAAGAATATATGAAAGCAAATTAGGAATTAGCTGCTAGGTTTAAAATAGTGGAGTGTGTTAAGAATAATGCAGATGTGTAATCCTGCAAATGTATGATAATTTAACATAAATAATTCTTGAATTAATTAAAGGATTTACAGGTTTGTGTTATTTTCTTTCTGATGGCTTTTCTTTTTGAAACATGACTCAGAATGATCATCCTACATATATCTGGCACATGCAGCCATATGGGTGGGTTTAGTGCACACAGCTATTTATAAGCAAAGTTTCACATGTTTTGGACCTTTTCAAGTCCCAAGATCTGACACATTTTGTCTTACGTAGCCCTCGCGGCTCTACAGTCTGGCCACCTCCTTATGGCCAAGTGTTGGACAAACCAGAAAAATTTATTAATATGCACAGGTCTTTAATTGTCCTGAGATGATCTTAAGAAATGAGGGGTACATCTCTTCTCACTTTGAGCAGAATGTATAGATTCTGAAGTACTGTTAGTCCTTGCCAAATTGCGCATGTGTCAGAGGGGAAGGCAGAAGAGAAGATGGATATTTTTTAATGTTCGTAAGATCTGGATGTAATTTTTGACTGTAGAACAAAAGCAGTGCCTCATTCAGTAAGATGACAAAAGGTTATTTGGCACCTGGCATAAAATACACTTCTTGCAAGAACCTGGCGTGCAAACTAAAGTGATAATGAGTAAAATGCCAACGTCTGTGCAATAAAATCATTGATGCTGAATGTTAAACAATCATAAACAGAATACTAAACCTTCTAAGAACATTACTTCTCTTCTGTGAACAACCAAAAATTAGGCAAACCTAAGCTGACAGCTTCTCTGATATTAAGAAAACAAACAAACCTAATGTCCCAAGACCTTTGCCATTACCTTTAATGTCCTAGGACATCAGGTAAACTGTAGGAAACATATACTGCTACTTGTTAATGAATCACATGGGATAAAATGACATCAGTCCAGTTAATGGATACTGTTCTTTGCCAAATCTATGGCTTTAAATTTAATTATAGTTGAGCTTCATCAATCATACAGCAAAAGAACATGGTGACGAAGACTTGAATTCCAAGCTCAGCCCTTAATCAACAGGCATTTGTCTCATACTCACCCAATATACTTGCCCATAGAAACCATTTGGTAAAGAGAACTGTGGTCCTTGAAACTTTATGATTAATAGCTGCATTAGAAGAATTCAGTTCTTGCCCTATAGATAGGCTCCTCACCTCAAATACAGCTATAAAACACAATGTTTAGGCTCAGATCCAAGATTTCTCTGATTTTACTGTTGCTTTAGCCTATTGCTGCTAAACCGTGTCTCCTTGGGACAGTCACTTCTGCTTATGTTTCCCCATCCATCGAAAAAGAGACCGATATGGTTCTATATATTTCACGGGATTGCAACAATTAACCTGCATAACATGTCTGGCAGATGAAGGGCTCCTGAGATGAATGGAAAAAGTTCCATTCCCATCTGCAATCTGGATTAGCAGTTCATGAAGAAAATCTCCCAATTGTGAAACATTCTTATTTCTATACAAAATTCACTGGGAGCAAAATTGGTGTGTGTCCCACACACACACACACTCACTCCCCACCATGTACCTTGCATGACAGGAAAGTAAATAGCTTTTAAAAAGTAAAGTTTAATAATAGCTGTATGTTACAATCTAAATACACAAAATACATCACAGCGGTTTATCAAGTCCAATATTATATCATGGGGAGGACAGGTTATCCTTTAGACAAAGATGGAGGAATTAAGGACTAGCCTCCTTCCTAGAAATCTCATCTCTGATTCAGCAGGGGTCCTAACAGCCATGGCCCTCAAACCTCTCTGAGTAGGCAAATACTCAAGGTGGAAAACGGTGTTGGTGCGACCCCGTGCCTCCCCTCTCCCCATTCGACACACTCTGAGGTTCCTGTTCCTGCTTCTATCATTAACTGTATACAGAGGAGAGAAAAATTATGCAAGTTTGCTTCAATAAATATATGTATCCACAGAAATCTACATGTGGCCTTACATGCAGGTAAACCAAGAGCATAATCCTGTTAACTACTCAGCCACCGTTTCTACTGACCACAGGTACTTGCTCAAGCAAGCGTGGGATTCACTGCAGGGATACTCCAACGTGCAGCCACTTTCAGCAAAATGTTTATCTTCTAAGCAGTAGGTCTTTTGATATTACTCCACTTCTTGTGTATAATTATATGCATATTATCTTGATTTTTCATAATTACATGCTAAACTGAGAAGTGTCCACTTCCCCACACTTAAACTGTGAGGAAAAAAATTAGTGAGGAGAGTGTTTTTGTTTTCAAAAGATATTTGTATTAAACCAGCATATAATGACAACAACAAAAACATGCTCTTTCATAAAAGCAACTGCTAGATCATTCTGCACTTCAGAAAAAAGAGTCATCAACTGGGAGCTAAAAAAGTTTAAACAAGCAGCACTCATGTCTGTCACTTCTGTAAAACTTCATACCAAGGCGATTGCATTGTATCTGCAACACTAATTAGTGCCTAACGTGGATACCATTAATTCAAAAATGTTAATTAATCCTCACTGTTTTTCCTGAAAAATAGGGGATATTAGTTCCTTTAGAGTAAGAGAAACTAAGATTTAAAAGCTACGCTGAGAAGCTATGCTGAGACTGCCTTATGACAGACGGGTCTAAGAAAAGGTCAAAGCACGCGGTATTCTCAGACCGTCTTCTAACATCCAACCTGCTAGCCAGTGGATGAGCACGGATCATCTGTCTCCAAATCTCACACTGCACTACAGAACAAGACAAGAGATCAACATTGTTCACATGGTCTTTGCTGCCTGACCCTGTTTTGCAGGAATATTACCAAAATCTCCATCCTTCCCATCTGCCAAGCCACAGGGGTTGCCCAGAGCCCAAACCTCAGCACGTGCTTGTGTCCAAACAGTCTGAGCGAAAGGCAAGTTTAGGTTGAGTACAGGCATAGCCAAAGATAAATTACCAAGCACCCAAAATCACAGGTTAAAAAAACCCAGGATCACACTTAGAAACCACACTCTTAGGCCCCAGAGTGACCCCACTGCATAGTATTGTGCTTAATGCAACAGTGATGATGGTTAGTAAGCCAGGATTGACCAAACCTCAGATAACTTTCTTTTTATGCAGCCTTGTTATGTTTAGAGCAGACAGAGCAAACCAGAATTTATTCATAAAAATATTGTTTTAATCACTAACCCATGACTGTCTCTGGAATACCAATACATTCAGGAGAGGGGGAAGAAAAACAACGAGCATAATGTAAGCTGCGGAAGATCAAAAGAAACCAAGAGTGCAATTAATTTCATCCATTTTTAGAAGTAATTGTCTTTGCACCTTATCCAAAATTTAATGAGCATTACTTCTCTAGCATGTAAAAAAGCTTTGTTCTTTTGACTTAATTGATTTGTAAACGCAGTAGGAGAATTGTATCTGAAGTTCAGTAACCTTGATAGTTGAAAGAAATGGAGCATTCAATGGGTGTAATACACAAGACTACTGCAAACCCTGGAACTGCAACTATGAAATTGATTTCCTGTTCACTGAAACTCATATGCAGTACATGTGTGTTTTGCAATTTCAGTTAAGTTCCTTAAATAATCAAACTCTTTTTATAATTATTATTTGAAATCTTTTTTTCTTCCCTCCTTGTGACATAGCTCTTCATTCTCCAGGACTTAGTAGAATATAGTGGTTTCCAGTGACAGAAAAACAATGAGGATTGAATGGCTGGCAAAAAAATTTCCCACAAAAAAGGCGACTAGTATCTTTTGGATGACAGAAAACCAAGACTAGCCAGAATTTTACACACTGCATCACAGAGGACTGCTTTGAATGTGGTCAAAGGATTATGGGTTCAACGCCTCTGAAACACAGAGCCAAGGCAGTAGAGAAAAGAAAGGAAAGGCTGTGGCTGCTGCCTAAGACAAAGAAGAAAATTATTTTCAGTTAATATCCTAAGCCTGGAACAAGCCAGGTTTACATTTCATTTTTGCCCCTTAAGGAAAGATTTAGCTTGGTATTGTTCAGTAAGTAAATTCTAGTTAAAGTCTAATGACATTCCCACAAAATATCCTATTAAGACTAAAGGCTCTGTTCTAAGATTGTGCTTACATATGTTGCTTATCTTTTTCTCATCAGGGTTCTTTTATGCTCCCGGATGAGTTTCTCAGCTGGATCATTGTAAAGTACACAAATTATGGGATTGCCTACCTGTACTTCTAGGAGATTAACTCGCACGTTCTACCACCACCCACCTAGACTCTGCTGCCGTACGAAAACACCTTTGTAAGCCAACATCCAAATCCACTTAAGATAAATCAGTGACCCAAATATAAAATGCAGACATGGTATCCTGTATAATATTGGTATAAATATCACCTCCTTGCCTCTCCGCTAAATTCTGCAACATCAAAGCCAGTTGATGTCTTAGAATAGTTTACAGGGAGGCCGGGGAATAGCATAACCATCTCATCTCTGCAGAGCTTTCAGCCAGGAGAGGTGGTGTGATACGAGACTTCAAAATGAGCCTCATGTCCCTGGAGAGAAGTTAGAATTACAACATGCAATGCTTCATTACCATGTGTATCACTATAATGAGAAGGTAGTTATATTACTGAACTCGCATTATACAGAATTATATATGCACCATGTAGACGGGGGTTTAGTGCTACTGTATGTGGATCGGAGGACTGGACCAGACTCAGGCAGAGTTTAGGTATTTATTTTCTCTCCAGATTCACTTTTACCAGTATTTGTACCTTAAGCAGAAGTAAAAATCAATTTTGAATCATGGCTACTTAATTTAGACTACAAGCGTTTCTGTTTTTAAAATTATTACATTTAAATTTCTATGTGATAGTATGATTAGCAATGTTAAAATATAAAGTTAAACTACTGGTGTCTGATAATCTATTAAAACCTTTAAATGTTCACTTAAAAATATACTGAACCAATAGTGCCTCACAAATCTTAATGAGCTGAAGAATATCTTCTCCTTTGGATTAATTCCTTGGATGTTGGAAAAATGGCTATGAGCTGAAAAGCTAGAAGGGTTCCTCTTTCAGTCTATGACAAGAAACTAGTAGAAAAAATATGTGATCTATTAATTTGAAAATTTGGAAGAAGTGGATCCAGAATATCGAGTAGTTAGGCAGAGTTTCTGCAGTACTGTTAGGTGCTTAGCCTTTGCAGAATTCAGTTCCTACCGATTTAGTCTAATTGGGGACAACTGTGCTATGCATGCATGTCCATTTTTAAATAGTAAAGTATCTTGGAAAGTCTGTCAAATGATGGCCAAAAAAACTAATTACAATCCAAATTAATTAAAATGTCCTTTTTTAGTAATAGGTTTGTCATCCAAAATAAATTTTGAAAAATCATATTTTTTTTCCTATTCTTAAAGTATCTCAGCACTCTTAGGATAGTTTTATGCAACTAATTAAAATTGTATTTTATATGTTATCATCAAAACTAAATTTCTATTCACACGTGGCATGACAGAATTAAAGCAAGAAATTAATCTACTGAATTAAGATACGTTATTCGCTATTTTAACACCTTAAAATAATATAAATTGTATTAAGACTGTAAAAATTAATATTCTGAGTAATTGTATGTTAAGTTACATACAGATAGATAAGTATGGATATGTGGTACGCATTCCTGCTTAAAACCAAATTCCATATTTAGTAAAAAGTATGGTTCTTTTTGTTGTTCTAATTAATGACAAGTCTTTCTTTAAGAAAAGAACAGAATATTACAACTGAATTTTTTTTTGCATTTTATTTTCAACTTAAATCCAGGGTTTTAAATCACTTTGATTTAAATAGGTCTTTTTCATTTGTCAACCACTGGAAAATCTACCTATAGTTTCATCATTTAGATATTGCACGGACCATAATTTTCTGTCAGGAAGGTAAATCTGAAAGCTTTGAATAGCGCCGTTTTGAAAATGGGTATTTGGAACATGATTAAAGTACATAAAACACTGAATAATCTTGCTGTTTTCACGAGATGTACTTCTTGTTCCCAAAAGAGGGGTTCCTGGCATTTTCCACGTTGTGTGACCTGCGTCAAAACGACCACGAGGTCTGTCGGTTCATTAGGGAATTCACGGCGTAGGTGTGGCGTGGGATTTCATTTTGCTCCCCCTGAAGAGCCGTGACTTTTGGACTTCTTCCTGAACCGTTGGCCAAACGGACTCCTTTGACATCGGCCTCTTCCAAAATGGAAAGAGCAGCACGAATCAAGCTGGTGCCGAGCCACCGCCTGCTTGGAGCCCCGGCTAAGGCTGGGCGCGAAGTCACCCTGTGCCATAAAGCAGCTCTCGGCTCAGCTCGGTTCGGGGGAACGATCGCCCAGGCCTGGAACAGGCCAGCATCAGCCGCACACTTCCGCTTGGAAAGGGAAAAAACATTTCTAACACCGAGCCGTAAAAATACTTCATGAAATAGTTTTATCTCTGCATCTGCAATCTCAAATTATGGCCAGTACGTTTAATTTTCATTTTGTCCTCTTCGTTCATTAGAGGACAACTGAACATTGTCATGTTAGCTTAGCATATATACCACCCTGGCTGGTTAAAGAAAAGCACTTCTGGCACGCTAGCCCGAAAGCCACGGCATTTTTACTACCCTAGTGATGTTCTGTACACATAGTTATGGGGCTAAAAAAGGAAAAAAATTAGTAAACATTTCCCAAATGAAGGTGGCCCTTAGTTTCTCTAACACAGCATGGGAGACAAACTGGCAACAGAAACAGGTAGAAGCTACAGAAAAAATGATGGTTCTAGAACGCATCTATTTCCCCAAGTACTTAGGACTTATTTGCCCCAAAATCAAAGCTAATTAATGTATTCTCTCTAAATTTTCCAGATGCAATACATATATTCATTTTCCAGTTATGTTTAATTTTTGGTAGAATTTTGTGCCTCACTACAACTTTTACTGTGCTCCATGTGGTCAAAATGGATTAAAAAATTGCTGCCTTCTGTATTTTAAAGGTATAAGGAAACTGTATATAAAAAAAAATCCACCTACGAGTGAGGTCTAATAGGCTGTGAAATAATCTTCCAAGGAAATGGCAGACTTAAAATGAAACTGGAAAAAGCATAAGTAGCGTAAAACAGAGGGATGGTCCTGAAAGAGATATACAAGATTAATTAGGTCATCTTTTGTCTCTATATTCAAGTAAAATATCAGTGAGAATATAAAATTCAATAATTCTGCACACAAATGTCATGTCATATGCAATATAATGCTTTAATCCTATTATGTCTAAAATTTAATTGCAGTTTTTCAGAGAAATTGAGGGAGGGAGAGCCCTCGGTGTACATACAGATTAGATCCAGTCTCCACTCAAACAAAGCAGCAAATAAATAGGCCATTCAGGTCTCAGTTTAACAACCCACTTTAAAAGATAGGCATGTTTTCACTTGGAAACTCCAAAGAGTCATTCTGGCTTTTTAAATGCAAAAAAGATGTCCCTGGTTATAGCTACAGATGAAATAAAATAAAAAATGAAATTAATACTTGGGAAATAGTAGGTTTGATTTCTGTTTCTCTATAAGGCAATTTTCATTTCATATATATCCAATTAATATGCTCCATTTCCAATATGTGCATATGTTGTTCTACTGTAGCTGAAATTTTCTTTCAGCTGTACTTTTGCTAAAGAAAAGAAGGTTCCAGTACATATGGGGGCATATTGTCACTGATATAAATTGCCACCCTTTCATTAAGATCATTGCGGTAATAACAGAATACAGCAGCTGAGGATGAGCCCCATAAACTCAGCAGAAGGAAAAGGAGTAGTCACCACATCTGGATGCATTATCTGCTTTAATGGTAAACTTCAGCTCGGGAACCGTCCGCTATTTTGAGTTTGCAATGTTTCTAGTATGAAGGATCTCAGCTGATATGTAAGCGCTACTGCAATTAGCAAGATGTACAATAAAACTAGCCGGTTTTGCTTTTTGATGCTTGTAATTGTGATTTTTCTTTCTGTGGAGGCAAGGTAGCAGGACGCTACACAGCATCAGCATAGGATTGGGTACCGGCTCAGAGCTAGCTATATACATCGTGGGGCCCTGGCAGGGTTAAGTATCCTTAGTTCAGAATTTTAAAATATTACCCGATGAAATCTTTGCTTATTTGGGTACCCCAGAAAGACAGGAGGATGTAAGGAAGACAGTTCAAGTGCTGTAAGGCAACTCAAGTTTTCCATTAAGATTTTTGTGACATATATGGTTCACTGACATAACAAATGCTAAGGCACCATATAGAGCCTATCTGGCCTTACAAGGAATAAAAAATAGATAGGTTGCATATCAACTTTCTGTTTGGTGGCCTCTTTTCAGTTTTGCTATTACTGGCGCTCTTCTGAGACTAATCCATCTACCTTTTTGGCAAGCTGTGCCAATTTTTAAATGGTTTTCTTAACTTCTCCACACCCACAGTCTGCCCATCTCCAGCAAATAAGAAATTATCCCAGTGGTACAGCAAGCTCTAGGGATAGAAATACTCACAATATAATGGCATAATGATATGAATAGCAAATCTGAATTTTACCATTTCTTTCTCATTACCTTCCTAAAAAGAGATAACAGATTCATACCATGGAACAAGCAACATAGATCTCAGAAGTTTAAAAATAACTTCAGTTAACATTTAATAAGAATACTTTAGTATAAGAACAGCCTAACAAAGAGTCACTCTGAAAAATGTATTGTGCAAACACTGCTATGGGATACATTTTTTTAAATAAATACCAATCTCCTTTACTTGACATGATAACAGAAGATAACAGTGGAACTGGAATCAGATGGTCATCTGAGCACTCCCATGAAAAGGTTAGTGGCCAAAATCTACATCTAGTCGGTTATTTCAGCTAAGAAACAGAATTTGCCAGAAATCTCATAACAGAGCCATTCAAATATGATAGCACTGCATTTCTAGAAAATTACAACAGCTAATAAAGTTATCTATTGGTCTTTTGAAGGCTATTTATTTACCTTAAATGTTATAGAAATAGATTTCTGAAGGATCAGCACCATTATAAAAATCACATTAAAGCAGCTAAAATATGTCAAACTTACAAATTCAGAAATGACAAGTTAATATGGCCAGCTATTCAAATCAGACATGTCCAGCTAAGGCCATTTCTGAACAACTGCCTAAAACTTCTATTTAAAGAGAAAATCCCAGACCTGTTGATGCTCCCTTTTGGAAGGGAGCAACAATTTGAAATTCAATTTGAAAGTCAATTGAGAACAGACCTGGAATGCATATGTTTATTTAGAAACAGTATGGCACCGAGAATCCAGTCCATCCTGAAGTTAGACGGCTAGCTTCAAGCTTCACTTTAGTTTCTATTTGCATCACAGAAAACGTGGAATAATCTGCAGGTATAACGGACAACTGTTTGGAACCCATCAGCAGGATGGAGTCTTGTTTTAAAATAAATTAAAAGCAGCTCCTGGAAAGCTGAATGCCACAAAACATAATTTTCATGTTATGTGCAGGCATTAGACTGCTCTAATTAAATTTGTTAAAAAAAAAAAAAAAAGCTTATAAAAAAAAACCACTCAAACATTTCAGGTATTCTAGCTATAATTCATGAAAATGCAGTGCTTCCCAGCGTTGTGGTTTATCAAGTATAAGCCAGAATCCTACACTTTAAGTGAAATGATGTGTAAAAGTTCCTATCTTTGTGAACATGAGATATTAAACAATCTCAGAGAGGAACGTGTGAATCGATTAGATTCAGCAAAATAGGTTCTCGGTATCTGAACATTGTGGATATACTGAGACAATGTGTCAGAGAACAGTGCTGACTCGAACATTTTTCTAAACAAAGCACTCGACATACACCATCACTGCTATGAGTTATATAACTTCATTTATACCTAAATGCCACAAACCCAAGGATATTTAGATTAATTGGCTATGTTACCTACAAACATATCACTTAAGAAAAAAATCATTTAGTCCAAAACCATATTTTTGTAAATAAGTTTAAGATAAATTTTTTTCCCTATACATTTTCCAAAAGGAAAGCTTGGCTATCATAAATTATTATATTGTTAAAAAGGTCTTGAATAAAACCAAATTATAATATCTCATGCTGCTCATCCTTTGGCTTCTATCCCAGTACAGGGTCATGGCTCTGTACTGAAAACACAGTGGGATAATAAAACTGCCTGGAGATACTAAAATGCTTATTGTACAGCAAGCAACTACATATGAGTTCTCCTTAAAGAAAAAAAAAACAACCCATTTGAACTTACTGATGGACGATTCCAGAGATTAAGTCCTCATCTATAGTGAATAGCACAAAACTATCAAAGGCAATGGCATTATCACAATTCATACTAAGTGATCTGGCCAGAATTATAAAACTGCCCTGGTTCTTGAAGGAAAAACACATCAAAGTCATTCATGGCTATGCATAAGTTATATATATTTGTCTGCATGAAAAAAGATGTTAACTAATAGTTTTAAATGAGTATATGAGAGTTACAGGTGCAGAAGTGTTGGAAGTTGCTCCCAGGTGTTTATATTTTTTATACTGTTTTAGTACTCCTCATAGTATGTTTATGTATATTATATACTGGAACGCTATTTTTAGCAGATAATAAAAATATTTGAATACAGAGTATGGACAGTGTAGCGTAGCACTGTTGATAAAGCAGTATTTTGAATTGTTAAAACCTGATATATTCCACTCTACCATCAAAAGCACAGGCCAAAAATCACACTCCACGAGAAGCATGGCCACTGCCTTTGCTCTGTGGCCCGTAGATTGTGAAGAGCACGGAGAAATGACCTCCCACTGCCAGAAAACTACATCACTCTTCCTGGGGCTTTCAGGGCTGCTGGGCCACTAACATCGCGGTGGTGACGGAAATATCGCGATAGTGATGGAAACATCTGCCGACCTGGCTTGGCCGGTACCTCAGAAGCTCAGGACTTTAGTGTAAGATAAAGATATAAATGTGGTTCACAAAGAGCAGCAAAGGGCTGCTCCATAGGCCATAATTAGGGCAGCCATCCTAGTGCATACTATTTGTTTTCCCCAGCTGGAGGGTATTACACTTTCCCAGATGAGATCCATGCTATATTGAGTGCTTGTAAATGGAGGAGATACATACATGTATTATCTGTGTTGACACAAATCTATTATGAGTAAGTATAAGGTACCTTCAGTCATAATCTGTGTATGGTGTTAGAGAAGACAAACAGCGTAGAAGAAACAGCCTACCCTTCCTCAGGGAAATCTTCTAGACAGTAAACCGATTACTAATATTTTTTTAATTTGGTGAGGCTTTGTAAGCAGATATGTAACCTTAAGTCGTGCTCGCGTTGAAGTTTCACTGACACAGTAATGGCATTATGCTGGTAAGCAGCACAATAAAATGTTCTAAAAGCAATTAACTGAAGAGCGTGCTCCTACCGTGCTGCTAGACACAGATACAAGGTCAGCCTTCCTGAGATTTTTATTTCACGGTCACACGTTGCTACAGTCCATTCACCTGATTTTCTTCCAGCTGCCCTCGAGCTACCCGAGATGTGGCTGTGTGCCCCTGTCTGTGCATCGGCTCAGGGTCCCAGCACCAAGTCAGTGACGGCTCCCAAATGTCTAAAGACTGGCAACTAACACTTCTTCTCGCATCATCCACAACACTTTCACCGTGTCAGCATCGGTTAGTTAATGAGATACCACAACAGAAACCGTTCAGATCCAGGACACCCAGTCCTGCCAGGAGACAGAGACTGTATCGGAGGAGGTAAACTGCACTAACAGAGAGAGGAGGGGAAAAAAGGAACAGAAACAAGGCTGGCACAGATTGAGAACAAAGGAGGGAATATCGCTCCCTACTTTAGCAAAGGAAAGGAGGCTGTGCTCCTTTATTCGCTCCCTTTAATTAAACCATGAAGCACGCTCATTATATTATGCACATACTCTCAAAAGTAATCAGCTGTATGTGCAAGTCAGCTTATTGCCATTGACACCCATCAGACTGGGACACTGGGCTTAGGTCTGATTTAGAAAAAGTTATAGGCGAGGGAAGAGGTTCAAATCCTTTTAATTGTTTGATGTAATCTGCAAGAGGTTTTTTCAAATAGTATATATCAATAGCGCTTTCACACAGAGGAAAGGTTTTGCTTGTAAAAAGCACTTGCTTCGCATGGTGTTTTAGGGGGCTGTTGTCTTGTGACATTTAATGTCTGCTTCTTAATGACAGCTGTAATAATTAAACAAGACTGACAGGTCAACTTGTCCAAATAATATCAGAGCAGAAGCTCTGTTTTCTATATTCATAAGAGGAGCTCTGCTGGAGGCGATCACTTGTCATGATAGAAAGAATTAATTAACAGTGACCCATTAACATTTTATCATTAAAATTATGAAAAAAAAAAAAATCAAAATAACAGCTTATCTGATGATCCTGAATGCTAAAGTTCAAAACTCAAGAACAAGGGTAGTCCCTGTGATTGGCAAGTGATGTTCTCAAGACCTGAAGGTATTAAGTAAGGGTTAGCGTGATGCTGGCAAGTTAGAAACACAACTCGGAGTAGTAGAAGAGGAAAGGCCAGATTTCAGCGAGTGATGACCACGACAAAAAATCAAAATAAGCATCCCATGACCTCACTATAGCCGCTTCAGAAAAGTTGGAGAAATCCTGCTATTGTAATACATACGATATTTTGCAGTAGAGAAGATAATACTTCTTAAGGCTTCAAAGCACTTTAAAATCCTTAATTAAGGCTCAACAACAAATATTAGATGGATGAGAATGCATTTGAAAGAAAAGAAAAATCAACTGTCTTTTGCTGCTGAAGGACCACGGAGGAGAACATGGATATGTAGCCATGGAAAAGTCAGGAACAATGGGAATGAACATAGAACTAAACCAGATTTCTGCATTACTACAACCCAAGTGGAACAGCGTCATGACAAATTTGAACAAGGACACTACTGTATGTTGGTAGAGCATTCGCAAACAGCATGGCCACGTGTTCGGCAGTAACCCAAAAGAAGAAAATGCCAGGTAATGCTATTAAGCAGTATATTTCCATATCTTTGGGTCATTTCACATAAGTATTGACTTGTCTCATTCTGTTTGTAAGGTAGAAAAAAAAAAAGAAGAATGAATGAGCTTAACGTGTAGGAGACCAAATGCTGCAGAGTTGCTAAAATGGAATAATTCAAGGGTAACCTTGAAAACAAAAGCTAATTCCTTTTTTAAATTAGATAATAATATAAGCATGTTCTTATATGTCCTGGTTTCAGCTGGGATAGAGTTAATTGTCTTCCTAGTAGCTGGTACAGTGCTGTGTTTTGAGTTCAGT
>JAVJGG010000085.1:36581406-36643799 GCA_035590195.1 Aviceda cuculoides
CCATTCTATTAAACTGTTCTTATCTCAACCCACGAGTTTTACTACTTTTCCTGATTTCCTCCTCCATCCCACTGGGGAGGGGGGGGTGAGTGAGCGGCTGCGTGGTGCTTAGTCGCTGGCTGGGGTTAAACCATGACATTATAGTAATTTATAATGGCTGTTTAATAAAATGCAGAAAAAATAGATTCTGTAATAAAATAAAAACTGAAGAATGAAAAGGAAATTCATTATTTACTTATTTCTGTCACCGTCCTCTCTGTCTCTAAAAGTGTAACTTCTGTTGCCAGTCATCTTAATGTAAGCTCGGCTATTTTATCCTACATATAAATAATAAATGATAATGATGGTTACATGACAATAAATACAGATTATAGGATTTTATACATTGGCAAACTGAATGAATTTTTTTTTAATTTATTAGCAGTTTTTATATGAATGTGGGGAAAAAATAGAAGCAAACAATTGTCTTGAGTTATCTTGTTAAACTTGGCACATGAAAAAGGACAAATGTTTGTCTTGTATTAAAACATAATGTCCCAGGTTATACGACGGAGAACTAGCACATAATTATGCTTAAGTCCTTAGGTATTCACTTAACTGTCAGGTCAATTCCAGTCCTATTGTAATGAGGAACAGACAAAGAAAAAAAATATGTCAAAACACTAAAAACATTTTTAACTGACCCTCAGAGGTAACAAATGGAAGCAAGCTGTGGATTTTGATCTGAAGAGAATTCTTCATCTGCTGATCTTTCTGATTAAGTCCTTAAGCGAAGAAATAGCTTCTTTTATGACATCTAGAAGACCATCCTTTGCTCATAGAATAATAATAAAAATTTTACACTTCTTTACTACAATTTCTAGCCATAGGAACATAAAGAAATTAATACTACTGGAAAGCATTCCACCAAAGGACCTAAATAAATAGCTATCACAAGTCATAGAATTTTTTGCATATGCAAAATATCTTAGAAAGCTGTGTAAATTATCTCATGATCTGGTAATAAAGAGACTGTATAATTTAATTGCTGCCATTATTCCTTCAGCAATATTTCATATATTGTCTTGGAACAAAGGAAAAATTGCCTGGTCTAATACAAGGTGTCCCTGCCCATGGCAGGGGGGGTGGAACTAGGTGATCTTTAAGGTCCCTTTGAACCCAAATCATTCTATGATTCTGTTTTTCTGATCAACCTGTAAACTTTGGCTAATGCACCAATGGAGGTTACCCTCTTCTTTCTCTGAAACAGCTTACAGGCTTGAAATTTCGCCTTGCCTCCTGCCAGAAACACACACTATTCTCACAAATGATTCACGTTTCAGCACCATGCTGGACTCCTAATCAAGGCTCTTAGCCCCACTGCATTGGGCTTCTGCAGATTGAGGATATATCACATGAGCTGAGGGAACAGCCATTTGGGGCTGACAAACCAGATTTGCAGGAACAAGTACTGGTAATTTGCTGGGCAGGGCTTTATAATTTTTTTCCTTATATCACACTAGGTAAGTGACAAAGAACCTACAAGAGAACATATGTTCTCTTTTCAATGACAGACAAAAGAGACAGATTGAGGAGAACTGGCAAGTAATGGGGGAAAAAAAAAAAAAAATAATTAGTTCCATACTTCAGTTTACTGGGGTGGGAAATATCCCAACTGAAATGCATTTGAGCACTGTATGGTCATGCGCCTGCACTGCCATGCATGTGTGTCTAATCTTTCTTTTAAATACTCAGTCATGTAAAATTGTTCAGTTTTATAGTCTCCAAAGTAAGTTAAGTGTAAATCATAGCATGACTATTTTCATAAACTCTGATCTTCCTATATTTGTCAAGTTCAATACAGTATAGATCTACAGATTGTTTATGTTCCTTTTTTTTCAAAGGCTGCTTTAATCAGTTAATCTAGTGTCATGGTTACATCTAGCTACAATTTTGAATTTGATCACGTTTAGGTAATCTTTAACACTGTAAAATTCATACTGACTCTGTAAGCACACACGAGAAGTCACTGTGTAGCTACAAGTGCTCTATGCTTTATTAGCACCATTTGTCTTACTGAAATTCCGCTCCGTTGACCAATAGGGTATATAGCTCCATCTGGCATCGATGTGCCACTCAAGCTACCTGGGCCCTATTCATTAGTGTATTGTGCACCATTTACAACTACGCACACATAAAAAGTTCAGGACCCACTCAAAGGGTCTACATGCTCCGGCTTTACAATACCCAAAAGGCTTTTTGCTTTGCGTGGCAAAAATTAAGTCACTTTTTAATTGGAAGGCAGGTAGGCCAAATAAGAAGAGAGGTTTCCACTTAAAGTGTGGCTACATCTAACTTCAAAAGACAAAATAAAGCTTATTAAAAGTAAATTTCATTCAGCTGAACAGACCCATGCTTCTGGCACACCTTCTTGCCAAAAAAGTAAAGACTCTAATAACAAGATAACCAAACATTTGGTATCTTATATTCAGTGACACTGTATTTCCTACATCTACTGTGTCAACATGTGCTCCTTTTGCTTTTAAATCCATAGATGGCAAGACACACTGCTTGCTGGACCTTGATATTTCTGCTAATTTTGTGGTAAAAGCACACGTTCAAAAGCCTGGACACAGAAACTCACCCAAACTTGTTAAGGTTTTTGATTTTTAGTGTAATTCCCATTAATTAGGGAAGATATCTTTATTTTTTGCATTACAGTTAATATACATCTTTATGCCTTTTTAAAAGTTTAGGATGAATATCAATGCTCATTAAACTGCCAAACTGATAATTTTGGCTAGAATCTGGTATCGTAAGCCAACAGCTGCCTTCATTTACAGCCAAAAAAGGTCTATCCACTAGAACTGCACTGAAAAGTTGAATGCGACTGCAGAGATAAAAAGAACGATAATTTGATTCTGTTTTGGGAAATGATTTTTCAGGCTTCCTGTTATTCCATGCCCTGATTAGATGAAGTCCTGAAATGCAATATCCAGTGCAAGTTGGGCCTGTGTTTAGGAAGAGTTGCTAACTGTTTGCTTTTTCTATGGTAAAGATAGAAAAAAAAGGTTTCTCTTTCTGAGGTTTTCTATTTTAATAATATAATTACATACCTGACAGGCTTTCTTTATCTCTCTCTAACTCTACTCCCTCTTCCCCACCCAAAAAAACCCCCAAAACTAAGCAGCAGAAATACAAGAGTGAATAATTTTTTACTAGAATTAAGCAGCAGTAACGGAACAGCATGGACAGGGTCTGTGCAGGTGAGGAATAAGGATAACCTTTTTTAAAATGTTATAATACATTAAGCTCCTTTTATCTTCACCGGTTCACATCTCCTCAGTAACACCTGAGTCCCAGGGGACTAGATTCTCTCACCCTTCACTGTATAGTACCGGCTCTGCATCAAACCACAGATACATACAGAACATTATTCATCAATGTGGGAGCAACCTTTCGATGGTGACAGGATCAAGATCAAAGTAAAAGCGCTCACTAAACCGTAAGCACTTCTAGTAAATAACTCATCAATACCTGAGAATATATACCTAAGTAACAGCCACTGCAGAATGCATCTTGGCCAAATGCAAGATCATCATGATCACCCTTATAGCTTTTTTTGCACATAAATACACAACAGCCTTAAATGCAAAGTGAGGAAGAGCCTTATGTATGATCATAGACCGAACTGCAATGTCTTTTCAGTTTGAAACACTAGAAAAGGTATTAAGGATTGCCAGTGCGGTGGGCAACACACCACGAAGGAGTTCAGAGATGGCTACATGAGTGGCAAGGTAGGAGTATCACACACAAATTACAAAATGACGTCATCTTAGGTGCTTCAGGATGCATTAGCTACAGTACCTTCATTTCATCTGTTTTGCAGATTATTTTCTGCCTCAGAAGTTGAATTCCCCTGACCCAGCATCATCCCCACTCCTTCCTCATGAGGCAAAGACACATAAGATTTGAGGGCTAAAATAAGGAACACCGAGTAGTAATATATTCCTAGTGACAGTGACATCTCACTGCAAGGGACTGTGGACCGATCAGGCAAAGTAGACGTGAAAACCAAAATGCTGCTGACATCCATTTCTGACAGCAAGAGACCAGAAACCCTTACTCTTCCGAGGAGCTACTACCCAGAGTGTGTTGACCTCATCATTCCCAACAGTGACATGATTCAAACCTCCCCATAGATTGGCCACATGCTCTCCCTCCCCCAGATTTCTCGGTAGGTATAGCTCCCTAAAGAGTGATGTTCTTTGACTACAAGATTGTATTTCTTCAGCCTAAATTTATGCCGTGTGGTCTTACTTTCATAGTGCTACACTGCATAACTTATGAGTTGCAGATTTGGGTGAGAAAGATGAGAATTTATTTAAGGGAAAGGATATTATGTGAGAATCAGCTAATATATAACTGGGTTTTAGTTATTGTGCAAGGATTAAGTGTGTGTATCAGTGTGTGCGCGCCTGTTATAAAAACGCTTTCAGTTTTTTGTATACCATAATTTTTATGCTGTGAGCACTAATTATCTTTTAATATGGAAAACTGGAATGATTAATATAGTTTAACACATCACACGAGATCTTGTTTTTGCAAGACAGCTTGCTTTCTGTTTATTCTCATCTAGATGTTTAATGAAGTGACTGCCATATCACACAAGTAGATGGGTTAAATGAATCAAACACAACATTTTGCCTAATGAGAAGAATTTACAGAAAACTTATGTAAAAGGTTAGATTTTTTTTTTTTTTTTTTTAAACACAGAGCTGTAACAGCAAGAATTCACAAAGGTCTGTGTTCCTCAGGAAGTCAAAAATCCTTATGAAAATATAATGATCAAAAGTGTCACACAGAAGAACTCTCAGTAATTATCAAAAACTTCAATATTGTCTGTAAGCTGTTACAGTGAAAAGCCTAAAACCTGCATCTTTTTATTTTCTCACTTCTGCTCCAAGCACGTACAACTAAAGGAAGACTGAAACTGCTGCCAGGATTTTTTAAAACGAGGCACTGAAATGATTCACATGAAAGCGGTTGAGCTTTTCCAACTTGCCAATATGGGGTGTTTAAGATTTTCTTGGTCACATTTCAGCCTCAGCATGATCATCAGTGTAGTTCCCTTAATGACATTATCCGCGCTACGTAAATGTCGGCGTTACCGCTCTGCGTGGTTCGTGAGGGTGGTGAGACCTCGAGTGCTTACCCGTGGGCTCTGGTCACAGGGAGCCCCAGACTCTCCTGTCTAGCCAGGACCTTTGCTGGGTGCAAGAGAAAACTGTTGCTGTTGCACCACAACCTGCTATGTTCCTAGCAAAGCAAACAAACAAATCTATGAGCAATTAGGATCATCAGCAATCCAGTAAGTTTTGTTGTTGGGTTTTCTGAGGAGCAGAAAGTAGGAAGGGAGAATGCCCTTTCTTTAAGCTGAGGGAATACGGTAATGTCTCCATACTCTAACGCTAAATGGAAACCAGTTTTAACTGATTCAGGATTTTGCCAAGAATGAAAGAAACTTAATTATACAGCTCAGTAATACTCAAACTCAATGAATTATCTTTGGTTAAGAGGCATTTTAAAAGATTCACTGGCAAAAAAATCTGATGCTTGGGCACAGAAACAGATGGACTGATCCCACAGCATGCTCTCTCCAACTTGAAATCTGGCACGTGCCGTGTCCTTTGCCTCTCCAAGAACCACCGCGATCCCCTCTCGTTTCGGGAGGGCAGCGGTTTCCACACGCTCACCGGAGCAAATCTGGCAGCTGCTCCGGCTGCCACCAGCCGCGGTGGGCGCGGGTGCCTCTGCTGCCCATACCAGCTCCTGCGTTGGCTAGAAATCTTTAACTAATGTGGTTTGGGGATTCCAGCTCTATGGCAGGGTTTCTCAAAAATTCTTCCAGAATTTTGCAAACTGGGTAGAATGTGCCGATGGGGTTTTTGGTGGCTATCGTGCCTATATTGGCAAGAAACCCTTTTAATCTTCTCAGGTCACAAACTGATACGTACAATCTCTGTGAGGCTACTAAGCAAGTGGAGAGCAGGAAAAGAACTAAAAAAAACGCTTTCCTCTTTTAAGTAGAGACACTTTCATCTGCCTATAGCTTTCCACAGAAGCAACGTTACATCATAAAGAAAATATAACATAGCTGATTAACTACAACAAAAGTACTATCCACTCGACACAATGCTGTGCATTAGGTAAGTACACACTGTAAACATAATGGACTAGAACAACCAGGCGAGCGGCAGCAATTGCCTGTAATTGTAGGTTGACACCAAAATGACTGGCTTCACGACTGAATTTGGCGATAATGAAAATCACTCCCTGTTATTCTTTTCTTAGCAGCCTGTCTTATGAATTGCTTGAAAGAAGATTACTAGACTCATCTGTAAAGAAAATGAAGTAAATTCAAAGTATTTCCCACTTCCATTAAGATTTCTGTTGTTACTCTTGTTAATGAGGCACAGAGTTTGGGGCTTAGTTTTCAACATCCCTTTTACAAATCTCAGTTATTAATATAAAGCTATCTCCATGGTAGCTGCAGGCACATTCACTGTCAATAAAGTCATGCCCTGGTCACCTTTCCGGCAGCCTCCACTGGTGACTTGCTTTTATTACTGCTCCTCCTTTGCAGGACAAATATTTATAAAAAACTTTGTGGTTACAGTTGCTTCCTGCAGTTTCGTATCATGGCTGAGGATTTGGTGTAATTGCACAGGCTTTTTTGTCTTCCAGCTCTTTCACGATGAGCAGAAGAACAGTATATGCTTGGAAGACAAGATATAAAACTCTCTCGGAGGCACTGCTATCATGGGAATTCCTCATAACCAACCCACACCCAAACCACAGTTAACAAGTTTGTGATCACAAAGCCACCTCTCTGGAAGATCTGTCTTTCCTATAAGTAACACAAAGAGAGAGGGAAAGGAAAAGACAGCAGAGATGCAGACACAAAGGCTGTTTTTATATTCGCATTTTGGCTCAGAGCAGCAGAGCAATTTTGAAGCAAATCCCCTGATCTTCCCCACTTACTGCAGGCTGGTGTAGTTCACATAGCTTGATTTGGTGAGAGTGAATTCAGCTCCGTGCAGAGCAAACGAAACCATTTGCTCTTCTGCAGGTGCAGAGTTAGTGCTCTCCACCCCTCATGAGTGCTTGGCCATTTAGCCTCTAACAACATGCCTGGTGAAGATGTTTGGCCTAGGGCACCAAACTAAATATTTTAAGCAGAATTACACCACATTCAGTGTAAGAAAAAGCAAAATCGTTCCCAAGATCTACAGAGACTTTCATATGCATGGTTCAGCATTGCTGGCAATCTGTACAACTTGGGTCCTATGGACCAAGAAATTTATGTTACTGCTCTCCAGTAATTAGTTACAACACACCTCAACACAACCAAGTGCCAGAATACAGCATCTTTGTAATGGAGGGTACCGCAGAGGCAAAGAGCCTTTGGAGATAGCCCAAAATAGTAATTACTTAATACCCAATTGATCAGAACATGAATGAAATAAACAGCATGGTTTCTGGCAGCATGATAGGCATTATGAAAAGCACCTTAGTTATTAAACAATCAAGTAACACTTATCAAAGGAGCTTACAGCACCACATAAAAGACTGAATAACTAAACAGGAAAAGGCACAGGATACAGGCAAAAGCTATTATCTTGTCAGATCTCTATGAGATTTTCTGGAGATAAGTTAGAAAATGTTCTGTATTACCCTGTCAAAAAAGTAAATACTCTGGCTGTACACTGTGCTACGTGACACTCCACGTCAGAAAATAAACCAGTCAGGAAATGCATGCATGATGGAAAGTTTTTTTTAATCATAAATCAGACAAAACCCCAACACATTAATATAATACTACAATTCACAAATACAAAATATAACTTGATTACCAGCCTCTTCATTTATGAAGGTTAGATTAAAATTAGCACTTAAATAATCTACTATCAGGAAAAATTTGGAACAGAATTGCAAACATCCAGCTGAGACTCAAGCTATTTTACTGTGGCTAATGAGCAGATTTCTACTTGATTTTTATTCTCAGGAGACTATGTTCAGAAGTAACTGGATCTGTGTTTCAACCAATTCAAGGTAACCTGATGAAAAGTCGAGGCTGCAAAAAACAGTTGGCCAAATCTATCTGGTCAAAATTGTTACAAAGGTTTGATCTTGAGAAAGGCTAAGCACCTCATAAAAAGCTGACATCGCCAGCTTCTGTAGAATTCAAGACTATATATAAGTATTTTATAGATCAAGCTCACACCTTAATGTGACACATTAACTTTTGTAAACATCCACACTGGCAGAGTTGGCCTGTTTCTGGTATTGTAGCTAGCTCAAAAAACAAAACAAAAAACAACACCCAACCCCAAAACAACCCAAACCCCAGTTTCGGAGATCTCTACACTAAATCATGTTACTTTAGGGAAAGAAATGCCATTATCTTGTAAACTTGCACATGTTTTCACGTGCTGTGGTTGCAGGTGTGATGCATCTTACTCTGATGCACCGAGGTACTGAGTGATTATCAGACTGGATAACCCATGAACTTAACCACGTATGGGCATTGTCGATCTTCTAAAGACATTGCTTTATATAAATGGGGTAAAAACTCCCATTATATGCATGGCAGTGGTCACAGATATCCTTCAGAGCAGAGAACAGAATTTATTCTTAATTGGAATGGGAATTAGAATTGACTCTTATTTGCCAACACACTTTCTTCTGTAGCAATAGCATTTGCACCAAACTGTCATGCCCAGTTCCCAGAGCAGCACCGCTATTATCTGATATTGGGGCACAAGCATAGAAGGTAACAAAAAGCCATTAATACAAAGTCCCATCAAAAAAAGCAGTGGGGAAAAAGCACAATAAATAGACAAAGGATAAGTCATAAAAAAGGCTTGAAAGCTTTCCTTTCCATCTTCTGTGAGGGAAAGAATACAAAGAAATTGTAAAGAAATATGACAATGTCCATTTAACTCCAACACACTTACTAGCTTAACAGTTATCCAGCATGAAAAGCAAGATATTGTATTATTAAGATAAAATAGGAGATTGTGGACTTGTAAAACAGATGCAGACAAAACACATCTGAAATCAGTATCAAAGATATCCTTAACAGCAAAAGTACACAAATGCTCTAAAGAAGCTAGGTCATGTAGAGCTGTAACCTGACATGTAAACCAAAAACAACTGTCATAATACCATTTTCTTGTATCATCTATACAACTGATTATTTTCACACCTCTCTGTCCCAAATACTCATCAGCTTCACTTTGCCTTGTACTGCTCTTTGTCAGATATACACCATCTAGAATGACTCAAGTATCAACTAACTTAAAAAATATATTTGCAATTTCAGCACAAGTTAACACATGCCAAACTGAAATCAATCCCAAAGAATTTTAAAATATCACTTCTTCACATCTACATGATTCTTAAAAATCATGTATATAAGTTTATATATTCACATGGTGTTTTACCAATATGGAATAATATAACCTGCTGTCATGAAATGTCTGAATGCAAAAGAAGGCAGGAAGAACCAACATGAGAGAAAACACAGAATGACAGTCGGAACATGTTGAATGAGGAGTGATTACTGGCACGTTCAACTAAGGAGGAAAGATTTCTGGCATGACTACATTTTGAGAAAAAACATGGAAATGGTGGGAGAGAGATGAACACAGAACTATATATACCAGGCAGAGCACAGTAACGATAAAAGCCATGCATATTTGAACCAGAGAAAACAGTAAGGTGAGATACTTGGAAAGGTCTGCTCCATAGGGATGGAGTTTAGGGTTAGCTTCAGCTTGCATTTGAGCAATAAAATGTACGTTTGAAAACTGTTTCTTATCAGCAATAAGTAGGGTAGGGCAGCAGGAAAACACAAACCGAGTATAGTTGACACAGCTGAACTGTAAATATGAGGCTAGTGCAAACCCAATCCAACTTAAGCTGAAAATAAAAACAGAGGAGCTACTATTTCAGGCAGAATTTCATCTTCATATTGAATTAATCTGAAACTTCCATTTTAAATTTAACTGAAGCTGTCTCAGAATTTCCCATCTGCCTCACAGGAGGGCTGCAGACTCCAGGAGACTTGCCGCCTCAATGTAGAATAAGTTTACCGTGAAAAGCATGGGGTTTTTTCTAGAACAGAAGGTAATTGGTAGAACAAGAGAGAATAGGAATCATTTGAGATTATACAAGTGTATCAGCTGGGACCTTGAGTGATTTTGTTTGATCAATCAGGGGAAAGACTTTTGTAGCAGTGCTTTGGACAGGCTAGAAGGAGGGAATACACATGGCAGAGGGACAGAAAGGAAAAATTACAGTGAATAAGCCAACACATAACCAACGTAGTCAAAAGGGCCTGTGGTAAATATATTTTCAAATCCTGGCAGAGATTTTAATGCATATTCCCTGTTAAATACATTCTGAATTATTAATATCAGATTGAAGAATGAAAACATTCAGAATATTATATTCAATGTGTTTCCCCATCCATTTTACACTAATGGCACAATTGATATAAGTCAATATGAAAATCGATGCTGAATATTTGGCACAGTTCAGCGGTACATGGCAGAAACCACTGAGAGCTATTACATTCAAAAAATTAAGAACCTGCAAGGAAATAAATACAAATTATATGTAAGTAAATTACATAAAGGTTTACGGTTTCGATGATGAAAAATGGTGCCATCTGTTAAAATTAAAGCATCCCTTAACAGGACAGGAAATTGCTTTAAAGTTAAACATTATCAGTGGAGAAAACTGTAAATGCACATTTTTAATCACACAGTAATTTCCTGGTGTCCTCGGAAATAGTCCCACATCCTTAAAATTTCTTCTCAGCTTTGAGCTCTTTGAACAGCCAGGAAAAAGGAGGTGTAAGCATAGGAGGAAGAAAGAAAAGAAACATGTGCAATGAAAAATATACGCATGGTTATAGAAAGAGAAGTTTCTCTCATCTCTGTTAGTACCTAAGCAGCATTTGTACGTAAGAGTAGGCTAGAAAGGAACTGGTTACAGAAGCATTAATGTCCTCATTGTGCTGAGCTGGTCTACCCATTGCCCAAAGAGCATTTGTTTTACAGATGAACAAAGAGGACTTCAAGGACAAGGACCAAAAGGAATTTGTGTTAAAATGCAATTATACCCTGAAAAATGAGCCTATGGGTGGTGTCAGTGAGTTCAATGTTCATTGTGAGTGACTCCTGATGAGATTTACTTGACATACAAGGTCTTCTCATTTCCACCACTAAAATTCTGCCTGAGATCTGAACACCAAGTTGGGCTGTTTATGGTCCATGCGTCATCATCTATAATAAAGAGTCTTCATCGGGGACTTAATTAATACAGCCAGGTCAGAATTCAGCTCATTTCTTCCCAGAGATGTGTTGGCTCTGCAATGCTAACTGGTATAAAGAATAGCACATACTTATTTTTCTGCAGGAGTCAGCAGAAAGACTGAAAATACACAGGACATAGATCTACTGTCATTTCTTGCAGTCACTTTTCTGACCACATACATTTTTTAAAATAACAAATCCTTTTTTTCACCTGCCACAGCATTTGCAGTCCTTACTCAAGGGGTGTTTTGCCAGAGAAAGCACTTGAGCTCTATGGAAAATTATTGGCACAGTTACACTGCATTTTGCAGCATCCTGCTTTTTCTGAGGCTTGTTAGTCTAGAATTGCCAGTAATTCTTCTAAGTAAAGGTTGATATCATTTTTCACATTCATAAGTTGATCTCTTCCATTTTGCTTACACAATAATGTGCATATTATTCAAATATCTACAAGCTGCGGAGGGGTAGTGATTAGCCTTTTATTTCTTGTCTAGTCCTTCCCTTTCCTGCCTGCCATCTGTACGATATTGGGCAGTAACACTTATGAGAAGGCCTTTCTGTCTTCCATAGGATGACTGCTGATTGGGGGATGAGCTAGAGATATATTACATATAGAACTTCAAGTTCGATCTGGGCTTATGGATAATAACAGCACTTTGTCCTCACTGCTACTGGAAGAGAGTGATATGGGCAGAGCTACCTCATGCCAAATTGCCGCAGACTGACATTCTTAATTTTCAGAGGTAGGAAAACTGCCACCTCATTAAGAAGAACACTGTGTTATTAGTTTATTGGCATGGTACCAGCATTTGAAAATGCAGCATGCATGTCCTTGCGACTAAAGGCAAAAACCTGGAGAAGCTTATAGAAAATCATTTATTTGGACAGGAAGCAGAGAATAGTGGCTTTAAAGAGACCTGAAACAAAAGCTAATAGTAAAGAACTTTCCATTTGTGAGTATAGCCTCCCATTCCATAATATTGTTCTAATCGGTACATTTTCATCCACTTCAGTTATGTTAAAGACTCGTGAATTTAAGACAACTGATTGACATTCTAGCATTGAAAACTTCGCGGTCCAACAAAGGAGAGACGGTATCACAGGAAGGTCAAAGTGCGCTCCTATCATAATGCAGATTCCACCCTGAATTCCCCACCTTCTACATTCTAGTGACACATGGGAATAAGATTAATAGAAAGAAAAAGCAGCTTTCATTCTGAACAGTCTTTCTGAAAATCAGCATTTCCAGCATTTCAATACTTATTTGCCACAGCAGGGAGCTAATCCTTTAAAAAAACCCAGCCCAATCAGCCAACTGAACTGAAAGAATGACGACTTCTTTGAAGTTTTCTTTCACTGCACTGGGAAAGTTCAGATGCTCTTGCTGGGACAGTTCAGATGTCCCAACCTGCACTAATTACAAGACAAGTCCTTCCCATTCATTTTCATTGTTAATTGCAAGAATCCATGGAAGGTAGGTTCATAATGAGGCCACTCTTGATTTTTGCACAGGTATTAGTCTCTAGCTAAGAGCTAATTCATCATCTGAAAAACTTTGTTTTCAGGCTTCTGAAAATGCTCTTTCATTCCTAACATGCTTTAATTGACGTGTAAACTATCATACATCTTGTTTTTCTTTCACACGAAAGATTACTTGCAAATGGAATGTATCTAAAATGAATGGCTCTGCTCCATCATTGTATACTGCCCTTTGCAGAAGAAACAACTAATCCGAGAGATGCATTGTTTCTGTTGGGATTTACAGCCTCACATTGTCTAATTATTCATGATACGTTATCCATCATACTGCAAACTTCTTCACAGGACTGGAAAAAAACAATGTGTTCCAGTTCAGGAAAATTGCTAAAACAGAGCTATCAAAAGCATATGCCACCTTGATAAAAATGTCTGTGATCCTTTATTAATTTGGGGGGTGGGGAGGTATCGCACCTGCTGAAGTTTCCCCCCCCCCCTTTTTTTTTTTTTTGAGAGCAATATAAATTGTTAAAATTAATATCATTAGATAGTGAAGTGAATTGTCAACTGAAATGATAAAATTTATCTAATCTTTATATTAAGAAATGACTTCAGTATTTTTCCATTTGAAAAATCCTAATCTGCTTTAATTGGCCATTAACAATTAACACAGTTGTAGAATTACACTGTTAATGAGTAAAAAATGTTAACTAAATATTTTACATTGAGTATAAATAGATTCAGAAATACCAGCTGGGATTAGATGGGTCAAAAAACTGTCTCTTGATTATAAAACACTTTACGTCACAGATTAAACACAGAAAAGGTAAATAATGAATGATAGTGTTACCATTAATAACTGCTTGGGGATACAGGGAAATGAACTTGCTTATGTCTGACCATTTTCCACTTTAGTGATATCCGTGTTTCAACCACAACTTTTAAGTGGATGGCTTCTTTGTTTGAAGTCTCGACATTGTAGAGAGATCTTTTTTTTGTTGGTGAACTGATATTAAATTCCACTCTCTTTCAATTATAAAACAGCAATGAGATGAAATGTGTTGTATCTACACCTGAGACTTAATCCTCATGACGTCTTCTAGCACTAATGCAAATAATTTTTACAAAATTGTTTTGGAAAAAAAATTATAAAAAATAAAAATTACAAAATTAATCCACATCTGTTTGGGGTTACAGCTGGCTATAACAGTTTGAAATTTAGAGTAACAGTTCTTCTCTGGCAATAGGAGAAGTGAACAGGAGAGGACTCCATTTCCCAGCCGGAGGTGCGTGGTGCCGTGTTCGCTGCCGTGGGCCGGCCCAGCCAGCCTTCGGCTCCTGCTCCAGAGGTGTGTGGCTCTTCATCACACCAGCCTGCAGTATGGGAATGTCTTGGACACCCTAGGGCACCTCAAGTGGTCCTGGACATCACTGTGTGGGCAACTGCATCACCTTCTTATCATTTGCTTTCCTGTTTCTGCTCTTGCCTTTATTTTTCTGCAACCCTCGAATGACTCAATGACTAAAGGAACTAGGTTTCTTGTGAGTTTCAGTTCCTGGATGGCAAAAATATTATAATCAGAATGTTCCTATGGAATAAAACCTTCCAATGAGAGAATACAATACATACATTAACCTTGAGTCATCTTCTTGTGGCAGACCCATGCAGTAGCCTCCAACAAACACTATACCAGATGCTGTGCATTGCTCTTTTTAGTGGGTGGGTAAGAAAGAGAAATGCTGCAGTGCCAGAAGATACATGTGGTGTCTGTACATCCAGCCCTTGTTGCAAGTTTCCCACCGAGTCCCACCTGAAATCTTAAGCACTTCTGCCACCCAGACTCGGAGGTATAAACTCTGTAACTATGTATTTCTTCCGTTTAAATGGATTTCTGACACTCCGCGTGCAAACTAAGAAGGAAAAGCACAGCAACTAGGGCATTCATTGGGAAGTTCAGTTTACTGAGCCAAGCACACAGGATGTTGGGCTTGTTTTCATTCAGCTTGTAAAACTAATGCTGTTTAAATTGAATCACAATTTACATCCCTATTCAACACCACCGATAAGGCAGAGTACAGAGTAATTAGAGCATCACCAACAGCAGGTATTTCAGCAATTTCCATGTTAGGACGAGAACCCTCTACACTCATATTTCTTCCTTTTCGTTTCTATCCTAGAGGTTATGATGCACCAACATATTTCCATACATATTGCAACAGTATGAGACCACATGCACAAAAATAATCAAAAAGAGCAGAAAGTCACTTCAACTTTCGTTTAATCTGTTCACTAAAATCTGTCATGTTCTGCCCAAGGTACTGTCATTTGTACAGAGCACACTGCACTAAAGCTTCAATCATACTATCTAAATATGAGAAGTCTGGAAGCAGCCATAATGAAACTGATGTCAGACAACCTCAGCTCACACTAGATTCCAGCAGCTTGACATCTTCAAATACAAAAGACAGCTCTTTATTGCAGTTTTGGAAGTGTGTCCATGTTTCAGACTGAAACTTACACGTCTCAGTATCTGTGGTGATTTATTTTCCTCTGTAGCATTTGCAAAATATATGAGAATACAACCCACTGTGCAGTTTATTTGCCATTTCAGGGAGGTCTGAGGTAGTCCATTGAAATTCTTTAGAGTTTGCCTCGCTTACTTGGCATCCTAAGCATAAAGGAAGAGGCACTATCAATAATCTACTGCACAAAAGCTGGCTACAAGTATCTTCCTGATGATAGATTAAAATCACATCTCTACAGGGACAAATTCCATATCTGTACAGGTTACTAGCACAAATTTATCAGTGTAGAAAAGTCACTTTGAAGCAGAGAAATAGTTAGTAGGTCAGTTGAGTTGGCTTGTAGAATTGCTCCAGGAGGGTGAGCTTCACATGATGGGATACATAGATTTGTGTATTTTTCTCATTGGAAGACTGTTTCTTGGCCCGACAACATCGTTAATAGCTGTTACCACTTACTCTAGGATTAAAAACTCCAATGCAACCAGCATTCAAGTTAATGGACCATTTTGGGAAGTGTGGTATGCTGAATAAACCTCTTACATGTTAGTTCCAAACTCCAGTTTTCCCAGGAGCGTGAAAAGAGCTAGAGGCCTAATTCCCCTCAGAAATCAAGAAAGAATTTATGTAGTGTATGTATGTGGGATGCTAAGCTTGTATATTTATATATCACCATTTTTATTCCAGTTTCTAGTTTTTTTTTTTTTTAAAGTTAAATACTGTTGCAACACATAGGTGCCTAGCCAGATTCTCTGCAGTTCCTGTAATAAAGCCAGTCAGAAATGATGTAGGAGTCGGATATTTCCAGTGCAAGCCTGCTTAAAGTGTAAAATGTTTCAGTGCATCAAAATAAATGTGAGGTCAAATAAAAGGGGTAGATTAAAACTCATTGCAGAGCCCACCTACTACTTCAACTTTCCAATTGTAATCTTAAGGCTTTGATTCTGCATACATTTAACTTTGAGCCAGAAGGAGTAAGATTTCTTGTAAAAATTAAATTATACATGTGCACTCAGAGAATCAGATTCTCATACACAATGTTTACTCGAAAAATAAAAGAGCCAGAAAATTGTGCAAGACCTGAGAGAAACAAAGAACAGATTCCTCGTGGAGGAACTAATGCAGCTACTTAGATTAGAATCAGATAGGCTTTAACTGTTCAATATTCAGACCCTTATGTACCACTTATCTAACCTGGACTACAACTTGACTAATTATGTATTAAAATCTATGTGCTTCTATTGAACCACGTGCCTATGCTGAAGCAGTCCTTAAATATTTATAATTAATGAATCCTATAGATATCAGAAACAGACTCTTGCAAAACTAAACGGAGTCTTCCATAAAATAGTACAAATCTTTATATTTACTGAAAATACAAGGATTGAGGATACTTGACGCCATGCAGAAACGTGCCCTATTGCAATTTCATTTGAAGACTTGTCACCTGTTTCTAACTGACAAAAAAAAAAGCTTTATTCCATATTTGAACAACAGAATATTTTTAATAAATGTTTAGGAGACTTAAATTATTAGTAGTATGGTCATAGAAGTCTTATACAAATCACTATCTCTTTGGAAGCACGTTAAAGAAAAATATTCAAGGAGAAAAGAATATTTATATTCCTCTTTCTAGCAAACTTCAGCCTCTCATACTTTATGGAGGAATTCTGTGAATGCAAGGCTTTCTTGCAAAAGTCAAAACTTTGAATGTGTATTTTTCCAGACTTCGCTTTTAACTTTATCAAAAAGGCCAAGTTTGGACAGAAGCTGACTTGCATTGAACTGAGTGTGGGTTGAGGAGTTAAATGCCATATTTAATGCATCCCTGTAGGTAGGTATGTTCTTTGGGACACTACATATCACCCTCCCTGGGACTTTCAGTGGTTGCTCTTGCTCCCTGCATCTTAGTTTTGACACCTAAAACCCACAAATGTAAGAATAGCTGTGCTCTGCCATAGAACACTTGCAGATTTCAGGGGTGAAAAATAGATATTAACATAAGCGTCAGTCCTCAGATCATGAGAATAAAGATACACAATCACATCTAATAGTCTGAAAACTACCAGAGTACTGCTAAAATAAGTATGGTAGCTGAGTGTTGCTTTTACTTGCATTCATGCAGTGACATTAGAGTCAGTGAAGGTGCACAGATAGAGAATATAGTAGGGGGTTGATTCACAAATTACAAGGGTGTTTTTTTTCCTTAAAAGCAGTTCTAGTGGAAACAAACAAAATTAAGAAAAATGACAAATTATTTCCCTCATCATGGCAGTATCATATACAGATTTTTCTCTTTATTCTTTGGGGATTTCTATGGCTGCATGAACTATGAAGAATTTATATCCAAGGTACCAAGATATAGGCAAGTACAAAATAACTTCACCACACAATCAAAGCAAAGGTAACCTGGGAAGGGTGGAGAGAAGTAATCTGTAGACTAGCTATCTCCAACTACTCACTTTTGGATCACAATAAATACCTAATTCTTTAATTTCTCCAAAGTATACAATAAACGTCTCTATCTACAATGTAGCCTGTCAAAACCAGCCTGGCAAACCATCAGGAGTTGGAACCATTTGTGGTGGGATCTAAGAGTTGGTTTACTGACTGTGGCAGGCTCCCCAGGCAGTTTTGTTGGGTTTATTTCATGTATACAATATACAGTAGTATCTCTAAGGCAACAGAGAGCTCCTGAGCAGAGACCAAAAGGCTTTCAGAAAAGATATTATGAGAACAGCCAGCTCAAGGAAATACTTTATTCAGAGGTTTGTTGGAAAGAAACTCTACCACTACAATCATTAACAGCCTGCTGTAGACTCAAGTAGAAGCATATTTTTATAATTTGGACTCTACTTTCAAAGTATTTGACTTCTGAAGATGTACACAACGAATTCATTTCATCACAAGGCAGAGTCCTGGGCACAATTGAATATATCAGTGGTGACCAGCGGGAATCGTAAGTGTTTATCACTTCCACACATTTCAGGTATCTTCTTTTGTGTCTGCTGCACCTCAAGAGGGTAAAAATCAAGCCTCAGTTTTGAAACTAAAGGCCCCATTTAAAGGATTGGTTGATTGAATAAAGACAAAGTTTGGATAAGAACCAGCACAAGCATGCCTACAGATAAACACATTCCCATACTGGGTCAGTTTCCCTTCAAAAGTTATTTATATATGGTCTGTTAACAACTTCTTATATTGAAATGTGGAGCAAAATCTTGCCTGTGCAGTTGGGTCTGGCTCTGCAAGGCTGATTTGTTTTATTCAGTGCTGTTCTCTATAATCCCATAGACCAATACTTTGCTACTACAGTGATGGGCCAGCTAATTGTAAAATCTCAATTATGGACTGATAACTTTAAAAACCGTAAATTCCTTTAGAAGAGAAACATATAAATCACCAGGAGATGAAATAGCTATGTTTCCAGATGAAAATACTAAACCTAAAAATGTCTTATTAACAGCCATACTAAACTGTGCCAGTGTGCTTTGAAGTGGAAATTCAGAGAATTTTATGAAATTCTGCAAATCTTGAGTTACACTTGGAATGCATTTCCACTAGGTTATCAGAACTGAGCAGCTACTCTATGAACAGTAATAGGTATAGATAAAGCAAAGCAATAAAATGATTACCACTGTGTGGAAATTATGAAAATGTTTTACTAAAAGTATTCATCTGGAAAAAAACCCCTGCCGCCTATATTTCAGCAGTGTTACAGGTTTTCCTGCAGGCCTGCATCTGAGGACTTCATGTAGATAATGAACTTGTTTGTGGTTTTGTTGTTCTTTTCTTAACAGAAGAATATTTTTTCTTACTCCTCTGTGAGCCAACATCTTGAGTTATACACAAGAGAAAAAAAAAAACTGCAACAGAAGATTTAACAATACTCCTGTACTTGTTTGAGCTGAAGCCTCCAGCCAGTGACAGGTATAGATTTACTGCAGGTTGAGCTGAGCTGGGGCACTAAGGAGGTTCCAGATCTCCCATTACCCCAGCCGCTACACTCCCCTGGCAAGAACAGCGTAAAATCGCAACACAATATTGTACTTTTCTGTTCCCCAGCTTAAAAAAAATCTTCTATAGATGCACACATATGTAAAAAAACAAACCCCAAACAAAACCAAACAAAAAACCCGCAATCCCATGACCTCATTCTGCTAAGGTCAGTGCCAACATGCTGAGTGACATGTTACGATACAGGGCTGCCTGCACCATCGCTGAGGCTTTCCAGGAAGATGTCTGGCATCAGGCAGTCAGAAGGCATGTAACTCCTGTATCATTTGCAGCCTCTCTCCTGATCTCTAGGGTACCCAATAGGAATACATTAAATTTTAGTCATCCTTAATCCCGAAACCCAGGAGAAAACTACCGCCCCCAATTTTCAGTTGAAACTCATTTGTATAGACAAAAACATAGATAGTGCTCATAAATTCCTAGAAGAGAAAGTCCAGCTAAAGTGAAGTATTGGTAGTGGCTAAAGCTGCTGCCTATCAAACTGTTAAAGCTTAAAGAAACCCAATACAACTTCGTCATCTAATGTACTGGTGGAGCTGCAGGGCAAACTGCCTTCAAAGAACGTATTTCATGGTCTGGGAAAACCCAAATCTAATTTAATAGTAAAAGCCAAATAGAGTTCGACAGATTTTACTCTAAAATCAATGGAATTTAAACTTATCAGTTTGGGGTGTTTTTGAGCAGCCTAGAGAATTCTGGTTAGGGTATCTCATTACCTGTTACTTTATATTTGATTTTGCTAAAGTGCACGGGACTCTCCTTATTTTCTTCTTTAACAAGACAGTACTCTTGAAATGGTCTTTGTTCACTAGAGTGCACAGGCTGCAGACATGGTCAGCTTCCATTGAGGGCATTGGAAGGGAAAAATGTTTATGCTTCCCTGCTCCATACCCACATGCCAGAATCCACCACAAACTGAGCCTAAGAAAACAAAATGCATTCACTAAAATGAGCAGAGATTCAATTACAGAATTAATCCTTTTGAGCAGGTGGTTTCTGGCGAATCCAATGCCAAAACCAGGCTCCATATCAGGTAAATCCAACTTCTACTGCCAAGGAGTTAATCAAAAAGCTATTATAACTTATTACTTGTCTAATTTGGGCCTGCAAAGCATTGTAAACATTTCCTAGTTATTTATAAGTAGTACATCATTTTTCTACATCCAAATACCAGGACAGATAGATAAATTGATTATTTTGTAATTTAACAGGTGAATTAATGTGTCTGCGTGCGCACACTATTCAGCAATTTATCACAAAGTCTGTTTCTTACATCATTTGGCATCTTTTCCACTTTTGAAAAAAACGGCAAAACCAGCAAGGAACGCTTAAATACATATGTGTAGTCTCTGCCATATAAAATGCAGTAACTCATACTAACGGCTTTAAGTCAGGAAATCCAAAAATAAGATTCTAACATTAATGTTCACTGGCCCTAGTTACACACCATTGTATGGACAAAAGAGCTGTCAAAAGGGATCAGGAAACTCTGGCCTTTTAAATGCTTTCACTGAGGGTCGCTAAGACTCAAAGTTTCAGAGAAAGTGAACCTCCTTTCCTAGTATAATGCACTAAACCAATTATGCCAAACCCAGCAGGTGATTAGCTTATGCCCCGAAGGATGAGATTTGATTATTCTTATCTTAGTTTGCATACCAGAGCCACAAATATTACTAACAGACATAAAATCATCAAGCCTTTAAAAAAAAAAAAAAAAAAAAAAAAGAAAAGTCTAGCCTGAAAGTTTGATTTGATGACCTCCGTATGTGGCAAATTCCAGAATGGTTCTTTTGTTTAATCTAAATGCTTTAGCTATCACATGGTCACCTGTATTCATTCATATCACAGGACGTGATTACAAAGCCTAATCATTTTGTGTGCACTTTGCCCTTTGACAACAGTATGTGTGAGCTTCATGACTGCATCGTTGGTAAAAAGGTTTAGTAGAGATCTAGGTGAATAACTGAGCATATAATTTTCCTTGAGATCTTTTTAAAGGAAAACAATGAAAAAGTCTCTTCACAGAAACACTACAGATGGGGATGTAGAATTTTTCATTAGTAGGTTGTTATTTAATGGAGAATGTAACACTGCCAGAGCTACTGAAAAGTGATCCAAAGACCGCTGACAACAATGGGAAATTTTCCCTAGATTTCAATATGGAATGGGAAGAGCCCAATATTTTGGGCTAAGCCTCAGTTGAGTGAAATCACACTGCCCAGTTTTGGTTGTAGCTCTAAAGGACGATTCCCAGTCCTGTTTAAATTGGGGTGAACCACCAAGGAACAAATCATAACCTCTTTAGAGATTTTCTCCCAGACAACCCAGACTCTGTCACAGCTTAAAGTATTTCCACTAATGTGCATCAATTTACAATTACGCAGACTGGATTTCAAGTACCGTTCTGCTGCCCAGTTATTCCACCTTGATTTTTTCATAATCCTCCAGGTTTTAATATATCACCCTGAACAGAGGAGTGAGTTAGTGCAGACTCATTTTGTCTTGGTAATAAATAATTTGCTTCAAGATGCAAACAACAGCTACTGTTTTCTGAACGCTTGGCTGAGAGAAGGTTCTCGGATAAATTGCCCCACTTAGAAAACATATTTGCAAAAGCCTTTGAGAAAGTGCAAAGTATATGACAGTTTCAAATGATGCTTTAAGAACACTGTACTTGACCTGATGCAAAACTGAAGGCTTTTTATAGGAATTTCCAATCCAGCTGTCCTTCAGGCAACCAGCTAAATCATAACGAATTGTTTATTTGTGTTTGGTCTTTGAAACAAAAAGAAAGTAAGAACTGAATCAAAGACCAGAAAAATGAAATCAATCACATTAAAAACACACTAAGGAGTGTCTCTCAACTGTTCCAGGTTGTTTGGTCCACTTCTGACAACCTTTTAGGATCTGGACTTGTAAACAGAGTGAAAGAATATCTCTGAAAGACCTAGCAGCAAAATTTGCAGCTTTCAGGTTATGGTTCAGGTTTTTTGTGGGGGTTTTTTTGTGTGTTTTGTTTTACAGACTGTCAAAGACTACATCTTTCTTTTGTTTCAAAGTGGGACAAATTTAGTTCTTTAAATTCCACAAAAGATTGAAAAGGTAATGAAATCTGCAGTTCCTCCATTACTGATCTTAAGGCTGCCACATTATCCAGGAGCAAGGAAAGCTGTACTGACACAGAAAAAACTTTCTAGGAGATCTTGGAAAGAAAGGGAACCAGCTGTGTGATTTAACTGGTGCCTAAGGTCAGGTTATTGCTCTTCTATGTGTTGCTTTTGTATGTGAGTTCACTTAAGGACTTCATTATCCAAATTCAAAATTTAGATGTCACTGAGACCCAAACACCTCTTTTCATCTGCATCCCCTGACCCTCTACCCACCTGTTTCAGCCAGGAAGCATGGAGAGATATCCAGCACTGAGCTGGAGCATTTCAGGCTAAGACCATTATATCGCCCTATTTCCAATTTGTAAGTCAAACTAATTGAATTATCAGTTAGATATATTTGCTGTAATAAAGGGAAACTGCAGTGTTGAAACAAACTTTTGTTCTGTATCTTCTCAAAGAAGGAATTTGAAAACTAACTTAGTTTGCCATTTAAATCTGGCAGTATAACTTGTAAAATACTGAAATGTAGAAGAATTTTTATTAGTAGATTTAGTCCAAATGTGAAATTGGGAAGCATGTCCATTCGCTCAGGCCCTAGCAGCAAATAAATCGGGCTTTTCTGATCTCTCTTATCAAGAAAAAGAAAGCCAGACCACTCCGAGTACTGAAATTTCTCAGGTGCTCCACTTCCAACAAAGTCTCAGCTAAACTCAATTTCTAATTTTTACTTTGAAATAACTAATTGCATATATACGTGTATATATACATTATAGAAATGTGTGTACGCATGTGTAAACACACACATATTCTCTACATACACCTCTGGGTAGGGACCTGCCTTAGAAATCTCTTAAGCAGATGGACTGAATACACTCTAAATTGCTACAGCTTAATAACTTTGAAGCTCCATATGAACTAATTTTAGTACTATTATACTGCCTTATCAGCAAAGCCGCTGTCCGAGGAAAGGATTTGTGTGTGTGTGTCTGTGCGTGCATGCCTATAAATAAATGAATTTTACTACAGTGGTATTAGAACACACAAATCTACTTTTAAAAGTATTATCTTCAGTGTACAGAGATCACTTTTTATGGCAGTAAGGCTAAGAGAAGAAGGAATATCTCATGAACAAGGTGCTGGACTAGGACTTCAGAGGCTCAGCTTCAATTCCTTACTCTGCCAGAGGCTAGTTCTGTGACCCTGGACAACTTGCAGAAGCAGTTAAGCAAATGCTTAAGTCATCTTTCGGTTGAAGGGCAATATTTCCTTTCTATCCTCTTTCGTCTGTTCTAGCACATAGATTACAAATGCTTTACACCAGTGCCTGGGAGGTGGTTTCGGGGGATAGTGGGGATATTCTTTGCTGGTTTTACTATGGGCAAATAGAGCATCCTGCACAGCTCAACCCTGATTTCACTTTGCAACCTATGAACTTCACTGGCACACAAATACTTAAATAATTATACTTTACAGAGGAAGTTCAGAATCATTGTATCTCACACCCTTTAGTTCTCAGTAATCTAAGAATATACATTAATGCCTTATAAAGTATGGTATTTCTAGGAGAAACAAAAAAAGGGGGCGGGGGTGTAGTCAAGGAAAAGAATAAGTAGCCTTATTTGTATTCCTACCAGGTATCACGCTGTACCAACTAAGATTGCAAATGTAAGGGGGTCCAATAGGTAAATATAAAATATATTTACATTATTATAGCAAATAGAGGATCCAAAGTTACAGCTGTAATTGAAGATCATAATTTATTTTTATAATACCTTCTTCATAAGCTACAAAGCATTTTTATGACAACAATCTAGAAAAAAATGGCTAGATTAGAACTTGAATGTAATAAATTACGATTATTCAATGTAAGAAAAATGTCAGATTTGGCCAACAGATCAGCTCCAACTTTCAAATATTATTTTTCATGCGTGGACAGTGTTCACCAGGTTATCATAATTTTTTTTCTGCCATTTTGTCCCCTTTTGTTGATTCTTTCCAGCCTTCGAGCTGTGACATGGCCAAGCGTTGGGCAAGCAGCTCCCTCTGGTGCTGACACCACTGTGACTCTCTAGGTTTTACAGATCTTGCTCACTCTATTTCAGTTTGGGACACGATTATAGAAATTCAGCATTATGCAAGACTGGGTTTCGAAGTCTGTATAATAATTTCTTTTCATACCTGTGGTTTAGTTAAGCAGTGAAATTGTCTTGAGAGAGAGAGAGCTCTGAAAGCACCACACTACTCAATATGGTAGCATCATGTGGTATCTTATTCACAGCTAACCAAAAGTAAGACAGGACTTGTTGCTAGCATTTACACATTCCCCACTGCTTTGATTAAGAATCAGCCAAATGGCAGCTCAAGTATATTATCAGCCAAACGTCAAGTAGTTTGCTTCACTAACACCAGGCACAACTTTTAGGTTGAGATTACATGTCTTTGTGTTTATGTATTTTTTAGTTCTGCTAGAACTTTCACTCTCTGTTTTCTGAAACTAAGCCACTGTAGTACCATAGTTACTACTTCTCTGAATTTCTGACAGGTTAGCTGACCCCATATAAAACATGCAGAAGAGGTGCAATGGTTAACATCACAGATGTTTTCATCCCAGTTCTATGATAGTTAAAGGTCTGTCACAATTTTCATTACAATTTCCCAATTATTCAAAACTATTTTTAAAATGTGCAAAAATGTTGCGTATAGATTTCTACCTAGAAAGTTATAATTCTCAGGATAATATGTTTATATCCAAGCAGAAAATGAAATCTTAAATACTTTGTTAAAAAGTGTTAGAAATATAACTGGATTCTAACTTCTCATCACAAATGCCAATTTCTTTCACACATAGCATCTGAGTTAATAATAAGCATTTTACTTTTTTTTTAAGAAACACTTAATCATTTTATGAATGGCCAGGCCCATATACATAGTGATGCTTTGTTATTTTGGAACAAACATACTTGAAAAGAATTAAATATTGCCATTTCACAAAAGCTGAACAGCATCCATCAGGGTCCAGCAAGATTTCCCTGTGTCAAGCCCTCCACATTTTCAGAGGCTGTTACAAAGAGAAGGCTTACAAGAACAGGATCATTCATTGCACTGCTGGTGTCCGAACCAAGAATGGATGGCAGATGAAGGAAGACCTATGGCTCCTCCATTAATAGGAGGTTTAATATTTTCTTGCTTCATGTGCCAGAGCCTTTATACAATTCTCATAACTTTTGAACTATGCAGTGTTATACATAATGATCTGAAGAGGCAGCACTGTATTTTTTCTATCTGCAGTGAGCTTTCCAAGCATTCATTAATCCTCACAGCATCTCAGGGTAGTAGTTCAATTTATGGATGGAAAAACAAAATAGATTGAATACCAGAATTTTTTTTAATGTAAGTGCCAAGCAAAGGCATGAGATCGAAAGTGCCCACAGTGTGTGTTTCTTGTGGGCATGAGGCAGCTAAGACCTTGGACTTGGGTATGCTGGAAAAATTTGGCACAGCGTAACTGCTGCATCACAGCCCCAGCAGCTGGGTGAAGAGTGAGTGCGGGAAAAGCAAAGACCAAACTATCACACTGGTGCTCCTCTCTCTTTGTACCCCAGTTAATGGCAATGAGCAACTGCAAGGTTCTTATGAACTGGGGGGGGGGAGGACAAAAGGAAAAAAAAAGGTTACTCTGTTATGACAATGGGGACAAAAACGAAGGCAATGTAAAATGTTGCTGAACAGTCAAAATGGAAAGCTGTAGCACCTTTTAATGTCTTTTCCATTATTAAGATTCCAAATGCTACAAGATTTATGTTTAGGTAGTGATCTTGTTTCTAATTATTCCAACAAACTTACTAAACTACAAAAAGTTAAAAGTCAACTTTTACCTCAGCAACAATCTGCAAAAACAGAATTGCAAGAGTACAAAATGGTGGATGTAAATGAAAAGCAATGAAATCATTAGGTTTTGCATTTTCTAAAAATTGCTCTGTTCTTAAATGCTAGTTGCAGCAAATGTTCCAAAACAGAAAATCTCTTTTCTTTAATGACCACTTTAAAGTAATGTTTACAGTTCAATTTTGTTCAACCTTTGCTTAGACCTTCACTTGCCAAACGGTACATGTCTCTATGTAGGCTAAAACATTCCAAACATGGGCTGAAAGTCAATCTACATTTTTATATTTGGAATTTTTAAAACACAAGCAAATGAAATAGCAGGAAAAAAGTAGCATTAACTATGCATCTTTCATTCATTCATTAAAGGCACAAAAGTTGACTAAGTCACTCTCCGATTAAAAGAAATGCTCTTTCTTCATATATACTAGCCACATATACATTTGTTGTACATAGTAACTCCAATAACATTGCTGCAATCTCTATGTATTTACACTGAAGTTTGAATCAGACCACACAATTTCTTTTGTGTATTTGCACTATCATATAGCATAGTGCATATGTATAAATCTACATATGCGTGCATATTTTTTAACTGAGCCTACCAAAGACAGGAAAAGTTCTCAAATGGATTTACCATCTTCTTTTAAAAGGTGCCTCTGAATGTTTATTTCACTGAGCACATTGAATTTATTTTTCTGACCACTCTCCTTTCACATCATGTTCCAATTCTTCCACCATTTACAATACTTTCACATGTTGTGAACACATGAACTCAGTGCAACTGTGGTAAACCATGCAATAAGAACTCAGAGTGAAACCTAAATTCCTTGGGACACAAAATGTATTTATTATTTATTTGTACAGTGTCTTCAACAAGCAGGTGATGATTTTGGCTGAACCTTTTGGTTGCCCAAGGAATAAAAACAATAATTAATAAAACCTTAGCACTCACCTCATCTATAACTTAATAACATCTAATTTTCCTTTTACTGCAAAATAAATTGCTACCTGGCTATGTCCTTCAGTAAAACTTCATCTGCTTTTAATTTGAATTGTCCAACAAATATGCTTAATCAGAGCCAGTCCCAATTCTTCTGAGTTCAGCAGTTTGGGGGGGGGGGGGGGGGGGGGTTTAAAATAACTATAAAGTTAAATATATCTCAGCTGGATGTGACGTTTTATTGAAAATAACAGGTAAGCCAATTCTGAATAATTGCTGGGAAAAAAAAGGAAAGGCAGGACTCAAAAATAAATACCTGTAAGTATATTCCTATTTCCTTAAAATGAACTTTCACCATATTGAGTGTTGGCAAACAGCTATATAAACATTAACAAAATTTCTACTTCAAATTTCTATTTCAAAATTCAGAAGCCCGCTGTGCTGTTTTCTGGCAACTGGGATGGAAAGTCTCCCATCCACTTCAGAGGAACAACATACCCTCTCCCTTTTCCTTCCTCTGAATAATAAAGTTCCCCTCAATAGGAAATGGATCAAATCCTAAATAAATAAATAAGCGCGTCTGGTATTTATTTATCCCAGTCCTTGGAAATTTTATGCTCATTGCAGTTCTGTTACTAAGGCTCTGGAAAACATCTTCCAGTTGGTTTTACATTATTTTACTGAAATGCATAAATAGAAATGCTTTCTTTCCCAGCATTTCTCCCCTTTGTATAGTATATGAAGTTGGTAAGCAAGCTAATTAACAATATAGCTGATCAATTCCTTCTACTTTCTTCTTGTGTAATATAAAGTGACATTACGAAGTCCTGCGTTCTCAGCTCATCAACAATAATGAAGACAACTAAAACATAAAATCACTGTTCTCCACTGCTTTAGCTCTGTTGTAAACTAGTGCAACTCCACCGAAATGGACTAAATCAGGCAGACTTTGGACTGCATTTTCACAGTGGCATTTCAGGACTGAACATGGCTACTTGTGTTCGCAACATAGCTTTATGGATAATGAGGCATTTATTACGCTCAGTTAGTAGCAGTTTATCATCACTAAATTCAATATATCACCTTTTCTGATACACGTCTTCTTTCTAGCTTCATTCCTCCTACTTTCAGTCCTCTCATCTTTCCCATGCCCCTTTTCCTACTGTGCAGGTGGCTTGTCCAGCCTCTTTGTCCACAGAGAAAAGGTATCCGAAAACTTCCCCCAAAACACAGTCCCTCTCCTGAAGCACAGAGCTTTTTTCTCTGCTGGGGAAAAAAGGGCATGGTGGGATATGTTCCAAAGTCTTCGCATTGACAAAACTATTATAAAATTTCATTTTGGAAATATACCTTGAGGTAGATGCATACTTAAAAACAAAAAAGGCTTCAAATTTTTTTTTTTTTTTCCTAGCTTTGCAAACAGTTCTCCAGCACACAAGACTCATGCACAGGTACTGCCATTTCCTAGAAAGTTGCAGAAATCAACCCAACATCTGGTATTACAATAATATGGTCATTTCCATAACTAAAACTGGTCTCCTGTGAAATTTTAATCCTATTTATGACAAAACCATAGTCTTAACCATTTGGATACACAGCAGATTTCTGGCAACTATTCCTCTCCCCCACAGGGACCTCCACAGACAAATGTTCAAACTTAAAGCTTGGACCACCAATACATGGAGCCAAAGAGAAATCTCACTAGCTGTCAGCAGTAGTAAGCTCTTAACCCATGCATTGAAAACCTATGAAGTGAGACATCTAGTTTACCAACTTGTTACGTGAGAAAATACATGACAAGGCTGCAGTTTTAGTCTGGTCTTCTCTGTAGCAAGATCTACCCAAACACGCTTTGTGTGCACTTCCACCAATTTTTTTAATCAGTTGGTGATTTCAGTCCAAACTCTCTGAGGAACATGCAAATTTGCTGAAAGTGACACAACAGGTATGAAGAACTCTGCAAAACCCAGAATACTTCTCTCAACCTCTCTTAACAGAAAAAAAAACCTAAAACTGAAATACGTTACTGCACATGAGAAAGATGAGTGAGAGAAAGCTCTCATCAACGTTTCAACTGGGGAAGTGTTTCACTCTACAAGACAGAGATCTTTGGGAAAGCAGCTTTCATTAGTTCTGGCATTTCTAAACAAACATGAGTGCCACTTTAAACAGTCACAACTTCAGCGTACTTTATTGAGCTCATCCTGCTGACTGTGATGATATCGTAAGAGTGTAAAAACAACAGAACTTGGCCACATGCTGCATTCGGGTGCTCCGAACCTGCTGGTTTTGCGGACGGAGGTGCACATCGCAGCGTGGATCTCATGGCCAACAGGATACCTGGCTTGAAGGGGTCTGACAGCAGGCAGGTGCCCGAGAGCGTCCTGCTGCTCCCAACAGCGGAGGTCTCATCGCACGGAGGTCTCATCGCACGGAGGTCTCATCGCACGGAGGTCTCATCGCACGGAGGGCTCATCGCACGGAGGTCTCCTGCTGAGGCCAGGCTGACGGCCCCAGCACCTTCCTAGCCATTAAGTGAGCGGTACATCTGACATCCTGTACCATTTATGGAACTAAGCTGCTTCAAAAGCAGGTAAAGGTTGTTATCCACAACTCCGTTTCTTTCAGTTAAGCTTATTTCTGCCAAGTATAAAATATTTTGTTTCTTTAAGTACTCACTTTTCTTCCTTAGAATCATTTGCAACTCTTGCAGAAGTTTCACACCCATCTAGGGGCTACAGCCTGGAACTGAGCAACAGAAGCCACAGGTCCGCTACCTACACTTGCTACTGAATTGCTGCACAATCACGGATTAGTCACCCGCTTTAGGTACTTTTCCCATCAGTAAAACTTAGGATATTGGTAGCTGTTCACTACTGAAAAGCAGTATAAGATTTCAAGTAAGAGTTGAAATAGGATCAAACAGTAGTATTAGTAACTGTATGGACTTGGATACAATAAATTAATTTCTTTGGTGTCTGGAAGACTATCTCTGGTTTCCCATTGCAAAATTACAGACTTCCATCCTGTGGATTAAAATACAAGAGTCCTGTAATACTGTTTACCATCTGGAAAAAACCTCCCAAAGCTAATTTAACAAAAAGAACTAAATAGGAAATGAATTGTACCTGTACCAGACATTATGGTTGGAGATTTAATTTGCCATATGCCTTGATCAGCAATACTGTCTACCCAGTCATGAATCACTACGTTCACCCATGAACTCGAGCATTTGCTTGCAACTCACTGTCGCTTAAGGAATTATCATTATTATAGCATAAGGGGACAACCATGTTCAAATAGGAAAATAAACAAATAAGCAAAGAATTTATTAAAGCAACAAGCTGTCAATTCAAGAACTAGATTATGCTAAAATACACGCACAATATAAAAGATATTGAATAGTAAAAGGGGATATAGACAACTGTTCTAGTGATTCACCAATTCAGTTTTCTAAATGTTGTTGATGTTCAGAGGAAAGACATTTTAAAAGCTCAAATCCAAGTCTGCCAAAGAACAACTACTCAATGAGGACAAAGAGGGAAAGACAGTGGCTGTACTGATAACATAACTGGAAACACTCTTTGACTATTTACAGTTTACAGAGATAAACAGTAAACTTTCTAACATTGACAAATAAAGTTCAAATAAATAATACTGGCATCAAAGTTACCATCTACATTATCTGATTGCACAGTCAGAAATTACAATTGAAAACATCTTCATGTACATATTCAGGAAGTCTATGGAAATTTGCGCTTCAATAAGGACAGTAGGATTGAACTCAGCATCAGATATTTCATGCTAATAAAACACTCTATTCAGAGGGGCTCAGAGAAAGCACTAAAATCTACATACATTGCATGAAATAACTTCTTAGATTTTGGTTCCATTAACCTTACTCAAATGCCTGCTCAGCAGCCACAAGGAATCCAATTTTACCAGATTTTGCATGTGGTTATTTAAAAAAAAAAATAAATAAATAACAACAACAAAAAAAACCCAACCATGCTAAGAATTTTTGAGGGACTCAGCATATCTATATAATGGCATTATGTTCAGCAACTACTGGCCCAGTTAATCATATGGTGAACTGAACCTGCACCTGTTCAATTGCTGATGTATGTTTTTGCACAGTGAATGATTTGTCGGCAGCATTAAATAGAGTTACAACTGAATGTGTAGTGAGCTACGCAGATGATATAGGTACATATAGATGCATGTTACATCGCCAGTTGCAGATCACATGAAAGATTGCCAAAAGCAGTGGAAAGAAAACTCAAGTAAATGTAAACCCTGTAGTTTAACAATCCTCTTAAAACAGTCAAGCTTGATTCCTTTCCTCATCGCACATTTCCCTCCAAGTAGAACAGCACTATTTTATTCCAGCCTTTTCAACATATCCTGACTGTTAATAATGGATCAAAAAATACAATCATGAATACAGAAGAAGGTGGAAATAAAGCAACAGAAAAGGATGACATAAAAGAGGAGCTTTCCTCACAGCACTGCAGGAACACTACTATATTCTGGTTGAAGGACTGAACCCCACACCTCCTGCTTATTTTTAAGACGATTTAAAAAGCTAATGATGCATCAAGATTACAAAAAAAGTTTGCTTCCTCTTTTAATCAAAATATGTAATCAGAAGGCCTAAGTGATGATTACCTCCTGCTTTCAACCTAAGTCATGGAAGCAGCCTGTTAAATGGGCTTTCACTCTTCCCAGTGCTGGGGAACGTGCCACTTCACCGAAGAGGTACGTCCGCACTACGCTCACAATCATCTCATCTGGTCCTGTGTTTGGAGAGGACAGCGGTCGTCTACAGCTAAGGCACACCGTAGGACTTGAGTAAACGTGGGACCCGCATCAAGAAAGCCACTTTTAGTAGTGGCACCTTTATTACGACAAACATGTTCACAACTGTTAGTGCAATTAGTTATAGGACTAAAAATTGCCTTTCCTGGAACGCAATTCATTTAGATGATTTATGGAGTTCCTTATTGTCAGCGTCGCAAAAGCTTTTTCAAAACAAGAGAAATCCTTAAATCCCATAAAACACAGACTATGGCCACAGTTAGCTGGTAATTTATATCCTCTCTCGTGCCACTTACACCCCTAAATGGAGCTGGTGAAACAAAATTAGTAAAGCAAGCTGATGGAGAGCAAGTACCTGCAACATCCCAGAGGGAAGCAAGGGGTATCCTTGCCTTCTTTCCCAACCGCCCAGCAGGAATTATCACTTCCCCCCCCCAGTGCCACAGCCCCCAGAAGCGTTTGAAATTCAGTGCCGGTGCTGGAGCGGGGGGGCTCACTTTCCCCCACCCGTGACACGGCCACGGAGGGGGGTTGGGGAAGAAACTTTGGGAGGGAGGGAGGCCCAAAAATCAGCCTCAGCCCCCGGGAACCGCCGGGGAGTGGGGGGGGAAGAGGAATTAATTTTAATTTGCTTTTAGAGGAAGAACCTGATTGCTGCTTTCCCCCGCCCTCCTCCCCCCCCCCCCCCGCCAATCTCTGCCCTGAGGGAATTTTAACTACTTCTCTCTCCTTTTAAAATGCAAATAAAAAAAAAAAAAGAAAAGCTTTTGTGTTGCAGTTTTCCACGGGGCTTTTCAGGAATCCTGCTGGGTGGAGAAAGTGCAAGATAAGAAATCGTTTTAAACGGAGGATCGGTGGTTTTAAACAGTTGCCAAATAACAGCCAAAACATGTGCACAGCAAAGAAACTCCCAAATACAGAGCAGGCAGGGAGAAGAAATGTATATTTTAGTGATGAAAAGCAAGCAGGCGTATTAGAAAAGACTCGGAAGGACAGGAGAACAGCACCGAAAATGCAAATAAATCAGCCCAGATACTATGGAGAAAAAAAAAAAAAGCTGCTGATAACCCTGAGCGAATGTTGCTGCCTCAAAGATGGAAATAGCTCCCTTACCTTATTACTAATCCTCGCTTGCACCTGCTCTGCAATCATAAATACTTCAAGGTGCTTAATATGAAGCTAAATTGATGGCTGAATTTAAGAATTTCTTCGTACACCTCATTTACAGATTCAAAAGGAGATTTTTAGGATCGTCCTCCTCAGTATCCATTAGCTTCCCAAAGAATTCCAATTTTCATGGAAAAAAGAGGCAAAAAAAAAAAAAGGTATGTCTGTGTACGAACGGGCACTGTGATAGATCCGAAAAAACAGGGAGTGGGGGAATCTGAGAGGTGTCACTACAAACTTGGCAAGCAAAACGTATCCTCAGCAGGAAGGGGGGGGGGGAATAAAAAAGAGCTGCAAAATACAAAATTCCCAGGGAAATTTCGAAGGAAAAAAAAAAAAAGAAGAAGAAGAAGAAGAAAAGCACGGAGGAAAGACGTATGAGCAGAGCACAAATGGGATGGCGGGATCTTTCCCAGCCATCCATCCGTCAGCCAAGTGAGCAACCGCCTCCCGCGCTGCCGCTGCGGGTGAGCTGCTCTCCCGCCCGCGCCCCCCGGTACCTGCGTGCGTGGGCACACGCCCGCCCACCCGCGCACACCCACACACTCCTCACACACACACACGCTCCCTCACACTCCCTTCACACACACACACTCGCTCCCTCACACACTCCTCACACACACACACACGCTCCCTCACGCACTCTTCATACACACACACGCTCCCTCACGCACTCCTCACACACACACTCGCTCCCTCACACACTCCTCACACACACACTCGCTCCCTCACGCACTCCTCACACACACATACTCGCTCCCTCACACACTCCTCACACACACACACTTGCTCCCTCACACACACACACACAGAACGGGGACCGTGCCGGGGCGTACCCCCACAGGCTCGGCGGTCCCCGCGGGGATCCCCAGCGTGTGTGGCGCTCTCTGGGGGTGTGTGTGTGTGGCTGTGGTGTGTAGCCGGGCCTGCGCGCCCGCCCTCCCACCCTCCCGGTCCGCACGTCAGATGTGACGCTCAGGCGAGCCGGGAATGCTGGAGCAGCCGCAAGCCCCAACCCGCTGCCTCGGAAAGTTTTCCCCGGTCTCCCCTGCCCTCAGCGGCTTGAAGCTTTGGGGGGGTGTGGGGTTCTCCTCTCCCTTCCCCCACCCCACCCACAGAGAGCCGGATCTGGATGGAATCCGTTCCCCACGCTGGAGGTAGGCTGTCTGCTCCTGCCTCCTGCTTCTCCCTCCCTTCGCATCTTCCCTCCCTCCCAAGCCCCCCAAATTTCCCGAGGCAGCCCAGTGAGAAGCAGGCTGGCTGAGGTCGAGAGGCTGGCTCTCCGAGCAGGTGAAATCCCACAGAAAGCCCGTGGGGTCGAACGCTGCCCAGGCACCTCTTCCCAGCAGGGCTGGGGGCCCAGGCACCCTCTGATCCCCGCCACCACACATCACCCCACAACGTGTCAGGTCGTGGGTGCAGAGACATCACCTCCCATCTCGCACTTCCACTCTCTCCCTGCCTGGTATGCATTTAATCTGAAACTTTCTAAGACTTTTAATTATTCTATTAATGTACACCCATAAATCCTCCAGAGCAGCATTTCATTAGGCAAACATCAATGTATGGTACACAGGGATGTAAACAGAGGCACTGAGGGCTAGATAGGTAGCAAATTACACACTGAAGCCTAACAAAAACTAAAACTGAATTGCTCAGCCTTGTTTTCCAGCACTTTTCTAGGGAAGTTATTATATGATTTTTTTTTATTATTTTTTTTTTTTAAAGTTCCATGGGAACAACTTGTGTCAGTAGACTACCAGGTTACTAGAGCGAGCCCCAGTTTACACCACCGTAACAAGTCTCTCCTGTGACCCCTTACCAACTCACAGTTTGACTAGCAATGGAAAACAAAATAAAAAGTTCACAAGCATCTTAACTACTGGTGGTTCATAGTAATAACAATTACATATTTAAACAAATGAAAGCAGATTTTTTAATATTTTTTTTTCTTCTTGACAAATTGGGAATCAGAATATGGCACCCTGAGTGCAAGAGACAAAACACGGGTCCATCCAACAAGGGCAGAAAACAACCAAGGAACACAGACCTCCTGCCTCACACCTGGGTGATCATACACATACTGTACAGGTAGTAGGACTTACAACTTCCTTAATCCCTCATGAGGTGCCTGGAAGAGGTGATTGCAGAACTGCAAGCAGATGGATGTGGAAGAACTTCAAAGGGAAGTATGAGTTTCAAAGCAGGTCTTAAACATGGGTGCAGAAAAGACAAGGAGATGAGGCAAAGGGTACACTGAGGTCGTCTTAGGCAAAGTGGAAGGGTGGGAAGAGAAAAGAGAGGCTAAGAATAAACTCTTTAGGGCTTCCTCAACTAGAAAATATGTCCTTGTGAAGGACTTTTTCACACACTATTTTCCAGTGAGGAAATCAAAATCACATCCCAGCAATTGCGTATCTTCTGGTTGAATTTTGAGGACTGAAGGTGAAGGGCATTAAACTCTCTTAGCACCTTTTTCTCTAACGAAAGTAGTAAAAACCAAAACAAACAAACAAACAAAAAAATCGGGGGATTAGTTTAAGGCGGAGCCCAGGAAGGATTCTTCACAATTCTTGTATCAGATAGATGTGTTTACAAGTAAAGGCAAAATACCACTCCTGAGAAATTGGTACAAGTGGAAGAACAGTTTTGTTCCTTAATGGCAGTGTTGGATGGAGAGCAATCTGGAAATCCTGTAGAGATTCCAAAGACAGCACCTCTCTGTGAAACACAATGCATTTTTAAGGTCCTCAAGTGAGTGTGACTAACAGGGTTCCAACCCTGAATGCTTCTTCCAAAACAGAGAAGTTCGGTGCTTGAAAATATTTGTTTCTATTTTCAAATCAAACAAAGCCTTGATTTGTCCTCTGGAGCAACGTATGTGACTTTGGAATATGCAATCTCATCTTTAATCCCTGTTCCAATGGCTACAAAAGTAAGGGCAGATGCTCCCACCTGCTATGTGGCACTTGGTGGGGTGGAACAAGCCAGTGCCCCAAAAATGGATTGGCAGATGCAGCACCTCTACTACAGCTGCGAGGGTCTTGGGGAAAGGTAGCCCCCTCCTCACACGTGCATCTCACATACTGCTGTACCAAACTAACATATGTGCACGCATACTTATACACTGCTCGGTTCAAACAATGGCCGTTTTGAGGAGGGAGGACCTATGGAGAGAAAGGACAGAGCTGGGGAGCAGCTGTTCTGTACAGCATGGTGCCTTCTGCAGTATGTGATTTTCAGCTGGAAATCGGTACGGTTGTTTCAGTTTAGGAAAATGGGAGAACAAGCCTTCACCTTCAGTCAGTCCCACTGGAGAAAGCAGTACTGGCAGCAAGAGAGGCTCTGTGCTGGAGCAGACATGAAGGGAATAGGAAGACAGATGTAGGGGAGAGCTCCACATGTCTGGAAGGTAAGTTATACACATTTTTGAAATGATAATTAATTTGGTATTCCCATCCTGAGAAGCAGATTTAACCTTCTAGCCAGTGAATTACCTACATAATCCTCACCACTGCAATAGCTGAATACCTTAAGAGCTTTAAACTGGGCATCCAGATGATCAAGTCCACAAAGTCTAGGTGCAAGGCTGACAGCTTCAGATTCACTCAGGTTTTCCTACAGGTGGAAGCTCAAATGTAACATGGGTGCACCCATCGGTTCTACCTTTCAGAATGAGGGTGCTTTGTCAGGATTAGCCTCAGGGGTATTTTTAATACCTTCCCTTTACTTCTGGTGGTTAATCAGGATTGAGGATACCTTCCAGTCCTTTCCAACTCCTACATATTTTCCTGGGGAATTATACAGAACAGAAGATGCTGTAATGCAGCTAGTAGCTAATATATCTCTATCTCACAAGGACCACAAAGTCACTTTATTAATAAAAGTTTAGCCTTCCCCAGCTTGTAGTTGTAGCTCTGTGTTACCACGTGGGTCTTGCCACCTTAACACTCAATCAGAACCACCCCACTAAAATTTATGAAGAATAATGGAAAATAATTCTATGGTTTACCATCCAAAAGTAAAGAGAGGGGACTTCTATGCTTAATGTAATCATCTCTGCCTCTGTGAGACCGAAGAAATGAAGGTGCCCTAAACATGACAAACAGAAAATGGTATGTACAAAAATAGGGGAAAGAGAGCTGCATAATAAAGCTGTCTTTTGTAACTGTCCAAGGGAGGCTGAAAAGGCTGAAAATGAGTTGCAGCAAGGATGACTTTGAAGAGAAATTGTCAGCTTGCTTAGCTTCCAAATTCACACTCTCATGCACAATCTTTAGACAAAAAGCAAAATGCAGATGCCCAGCAGTTTTGAGGCAGAGGATAAGACTTTTATGCTTTCTTTCTGGGCTCGTTACTTATTCATTCTATGATCATAGCTTAAAGTTTCGTAACTCGAGGAGTTGCATTAATGAGAGAAATATAACACATCTGAAATATCAATAAGTTATTGCAAATACATAAAAGGGAGTGCAACTTTAGGACTCAAACTTTATAAAAATGACTTGATTTTCAAAGGTGCTGGGCAGCTGAAGACTTCCCAACATCATGAAAAAGGGACATCTTATCTCAAAAACAATTCCCAACCGTTTCTTGAAGTGCTTACACTTCAATTTCCATTTCCCCTTTTGTTGAGTATAAACATTTATTTCACCTTCTTTGAACAGTCTATACTAATGTCTAAGAGAAATCTTGTAATGACGCTGGTAGAAGCAGGTGTTGTTCCAAAGATATTCTGGGTTTTTTTTTCCTTGAATAGAATCAAAGATCAGTCTGGAATAATAGAATGGTTGAAATATTAAGGTGTTAAAATTTCAAGGAAAATTATATACTACCAGTGCAGAAAATTAAAAAGCTTATTCAAATTATTTTAATCTACTCAAATTATTTTTAATATCAAAGAAGATGTTAATTTAACTCTTGATAACATCTTGAGCAAGCTCACAGGGAACCTCAAATTGTCATTGAAACATTGTTATAAAGATGCTCTACCAATATAACAGAATACACAGGACATACTATGAGAAGATATTCCTGCATTTAGTAGCTACTGTTTTAACAGTGTGAGGATGTTTTCTTCTTTCTTTAAGTGTGAAGGGGCCCTTACTGAATACCAGGAAAAGAATAAATGAAAACATTAAAATAAAGAAAACACAAATCTTCTAGTGCTGGGATCCTGGAGCACCCTGAGGTGATTTGTCTTTTTCACCTTACTTCAGTGATCTAGCAAGTGCTCTTATTTCCCATGTTAGTATTAGGATTTAAAGATGACATATTCGCACATGATATACATGTCTCCGCTTTAGATTCACATAACCATAATATTAAACAACAATGTTGTCCTTAGGTCAGCTGTGTCACAAAGTTAAATTTCCTTATAAAATAGTAGGCACAGTTAAGGGAGAAAAAAAAAAAAAAGAAAAAAAAAAACGACCAACAACCCAAAAAACTTCTTGGGGGCCTGATTTGTCTCTTACGTAATCAGAAATCTGAAGTCACCCATTGCAGGTTTCAGGTGTTAAAACCTGGTATCCAGAAACAAACCTCAAAGATTAATATTTTGCCAGCAAAGCGAATAGACTCTTCACGGGATTTTGAAAAGCTTCTAGCTTTGACCCATTTCCATCATGTCACAGGCAGCAGCTCTTACACCAGACACAGCTTTATGAGTAGTCCCAGTCAGCATTAATCATCATTAACCAGAACATCAGAATAAGACCCTAGATTTTTGCTATTATATTATAATACATTTAGATTTAGTGATACAGTTAAATACATTCTCATCTTGCACATCTCTACAAGCACAGCTTGATACCATGAGTGTTCAAAAGCATGGGGTATGATCTTGTGAGGTGTTGGCGATTTACCTATCTGGTTCTCACAAAGGACCCAGTTTGTTAATAAACAAACTTAAAACTCAAAAACTCAAACCAAGGCCAAATTTGATCTCACTCAAAATAATTCTTCACTTGCATCCTGGTTTTAAATCACATATCTTAAAACTACAACTGGCCAGTAGCTAAACTTTTTCCTCTTCTTCACTAATTATTAACAAGTTGAGCTGCTCATCAGTGAATATCATATGGAATAAAGATGTTCCAAAACTATACAAGAGCTCATGGATAGAAGACTGCCTCCTGTCTGCATTTCTGGTCACACGGCCAAACTATTGATCATTAAATACATATATAAATCATGCAGATATAAGTAAATATCAATCAATGTTATTATCCCCGATATTAGTTTGACATGACTTCCAAGTGGGTAGTTTGAGGACTCTAAGTTACATCTATTCCTGATATTTGAAATATCTTAATACTCTCCTGGACTAAAGCAGTGCTATTGCTTTAAAAAAAAACCAAAAAAAAAAGTCTCTAAAAACACATCATAAGAAAGGGAGGAAGCCACAGTGATTATGCAATCACTTTTGAAGACCACCAGTATGGTGTACATATAGCACAGACTACAGTCCTCAAAACCAAGGCTGAAATAGCTACCCAGGTTTAAAATATTATACAACAATCTTTTGCCTTTTCCCCACTTTCTCAAACATTTTTAGTTGTCAAAAGTCTTATTTCCATATCTGAGACTACTGGGTCTACTGGATGTAAAAGAGTTGTGATTATCCTTAAAGTGTATCTGACATTGCTATTAATGCTTTAAACTTGCTACCAGTGCATTTTTGCAGTTTCATCCTTTTAGCAGAACTGACACATATAAAAGCTTTGAAAATTCAAAGTATTAATCTCCAAAAGCATATGTGTAGTTATTACTTAACCAATAGGATGTTTTTTCAGTTCCTCTACAAGTTGGCTCAGTAACAGTACAATATTAATAATGCTTTAGCTTATACTTTTACAACCTGTTCTCCATTTCTCCCATCTGTCAATAGACTAAAACTGTGTTTACAGAATCACTCATTTTCTAACTGTTTTTTTTAATTCATCCAAGACAACTCATAACCATTTGTTTTCCTAAAGAGACTACAAAACCCCAAAACTTGAGGCTCAGCTTGGTTTTCAGAGCTGTTGATATAATTGTGGAGTAACTCCATCGATTTGAAGAGTGTTATTTTGGTTTCATCCTGTAATGAATGAGAAAAGAATTTTCTTCTCATTACTATTCCACTTAAATATATGCCTTTAGTTCAGTTCACTATCTTTCTCATGAAACTATAACTTGAAGCAACCCTAGGTTCTGTTACAACATTAGTAGGTAAGTGTACATAAAAACCTGGCAATATTCAATGGGGAAAAACACAGCCACTAGTGATCTGCATTGTGAACTTGAATCCTCTGGGGTGCCCAGACAGGAGAGCGAAAAAGAAATAATTACAGTGCTGGGTGCTATCCACTCATTTTGGATAATGTACCAGCTTCGCTGCCATATCACCCTCCATCCACAGAGACTCCAAGGCCCCAGACACATGGCTCTGTACAAAAGTCACAGTCATGACAATATTTTACACATTCATTTCCTTGTGTGGTCAGAAACAGGGAAATGGAGAAAACTAGCCTCTTCAAGACCCTGAACTCTCTCTCCACATGCTGCATGCAGCGGATAGGAGATCGGCATAAAGAAATTGAATCTTCCCCAACAGCTTGCAGAGCTATGACTTAGGCCGCTGTTTTCACTCCCATTCAATAGACTTGCTGGAAAAAACACTGGTTTAAAAATTGTTCAAGGACCTCAAAATTTGGCCCCAAATCAATGTGTATATAAACGACTTCATTTACAGCTATGTTTTTATGCCAGATTTAATGTCAACAGCCTAACGGTGCGTTGGATTTCATTTATAGGATTTATTAATTTTTATCTAATGAACAATTTTACAAGGCAATTTAGATGATTACAACTGTGAAATGTTTACAATGAGGACCAGATCTTGCCAGCCTCACTTGCCTGCAGTGCCACTTATATCAAAAGTAATTGAAAACAATTGTACATTAAAAGCACCAAAACAAACAAGTTCAACAACACTTAGTCTACGTGAGAAAAGGAAGCAGAGTAGATATTTCAGTCCATTCCGAGCCACACGTTGTCTCAGTACAGATCGGTACAGCTGAGCTTACTAGAGTAGACTCACTTATAGGCAGAAACATGGCACACGGACGTGACGACCGCACCTTTGGGTAAGAATTGCCAAAATGTTGTTTTGGCTACAATAGATTGTCTCTGTGACAAAACCCCTATTGATTACAGTAAGAACAGAATGAGATCAAAGCTAAGCATCCTAAAATCTCACCTTGTCACTTCAACAAATTTGGGAATTAAAGCAAGGGAACATTTCTTTGGTTATGTACCATAGTGAACCAAAGAGCAGCTTATTTACCCAAAAGGTCATCTGCCGAGTAGTATATTTGGGGGTTTTTTAATTATTATTTTTGGTAGTAGGATGTTGCTTTCTCCTCCTGATCTTGGAATTATACTACAAAGCTTCCCATTTATAATTAATGACTTTTTCTTAGATATTTTTTGTTCGCGTGGCTAGAACCTTCCCAGCACCAGTGCCCAAAACCAATTACCAGCATCATGTTCAGTTTACTTCCAACTCCCCTTCACCCAGCAATAATTATATTTCTTTTGTGTGTTTCAGAAAACAGAGATTGTTTGCCATAAAATTAACTTGACGTGATTCAAAAAGAAATGCAAAGCATTTTATAAGGAGTCAGAGAGAGAGAGAGAGAGAGAGAGAGAGAGCGTGCTGCAATTGTGAACAGAGGCTTAAATGAGAACAGGGAAGACTTGTGCTTTCAGCCAGGGGAAGCTTCATTACAAATTAAGTTTTGTTTCCTTTACTTGCTGCAGCACAATGACAGCTTTGACAGACATATGGGTTGTTTAGAATCATAAAGGCTTTTTAGTTTAAAGTGCTTCAGGAATATATCTAGCTGCAGTATATGACGTATGCACTTTTTATTTAGCTGTATTCTGCTAAATGTAGTTTGTAATTGGAACACCTTTCAGTCCATGCATAGGAAAATCTCTTTCGGTCTACTGCTGAGCTGCTTGTGCAGCAGGTCCTACTAAGGCCATGCATTTTATACTGTGCATTACTGTGCATTTCAACACCATACATATTATTGTCATTTATTTCTATGGGAACTGGAAGATACTATGTCTTGTCCCTCAGCAGACAAACAAAACCACAAGGTCTATGTCATTTAAACCTTCTTTTGAAAAGAAAGAACAAGTAAGGTCACCCTGAGCTGTTGGTTTTCAGGTTTTGTCTTGTTGCAAGTGTTCCAGTTTCAGGTCTGTTACAAGGCTGTCAGGTTTTTCTTGAAAGTGTCATACTCTGTCATTATAGGCCTGGTGTGCATTGTAGCTGTTACCCACATTACATCTTTTACTTAGTTTAAAAATGTGTTGGTTTGGATGTTTGGGATTTTTTTTAATGTCAGGACTGTACACTTTGAGACAGACCCTGATTTCAATTACATCGTGTAATACCTAGAGTAAAGCCATTTGCTTCAGTGGAATTATACTAGATGACACAAGAATGGCTGAGATTAGACTGTGGCTGATTATGGGATCTACAAACCAAATGGTGCTCTTTCTGGCTCATGCATTACTCACTGCCAATAAAAATGTTGCAGCTCTAAACTCTATTAGTTCAGAATGCAGAAACAACCTCATGCTGCAGATAAGAGACGGGAAAACACTAGACTTGTAAACCGCTAAGTACTGTTAACTAAACCGAACAGAACTTGGGTTTTCTTTGCCCAAGCCTTACTGGTTCTATCAATAGGATACGAAACACACATAAAAAGAAGCAATCCCCAAAGACAACCAAATGTCCAGAGAAAGTCTCCAGGAAGAAAGGAGGCCATATTTTCCACAGACTGGCCACTGGTTCCTCCTGTTCTGCAATGCATAATCTTACAAAGAATAAAGCCTTTCCTTCAGTGCAGGGGGGACAGTGCTGCCCCACCTTATGTCGATCCTTCATACCCATCTCCTATCATCTACTCTGTAACTGCACCCTTGCATCCACTGTTTATGTACAGCTGGAATAACACTTGGCCCTATAGTAGCAGACCATCCTGACTACTTATTACTATGTTGAGTGGAGGGTCTCATAAGATATCCTGGCACTGTTAGTGCTTGAAGGGTTTCTACATCTTCACCATTAATAGCTTTGATTTAAGATCCCATATAGAACATCATTTAAAGAGTCAACCATAAGTTTCTCCTCAAGCTACCGCAGTATGCTAGGTATGTTGCTCTTCTCTGGAAAAAGCCCTTTAAGAGCTGGTGCTACCAGGTATAGGTTGAAGGAATAGCTGCCTTATGTAGACCTCTGCATCAAAGACTGTTACTTGATTATCAGTGACTTAACACTACATTTGGAAGAAAAAAAAGACAGAAAAGGCTCATCTATAAGAACATTGGACCCAGCAGAGACAGGACAGATTAAAAAGGAACTGTGAGAATGAAACAAAAGTTACACTCCTTGACTTTCCTTTGAAAATTTAAAAATATCTTCTGCATGAAAAAGAGTCTCCTAGGTGCCAGCTTCAGAAGTAACTTAAAGAAAATTCTCATGTCATTTGTGGTTGATGTAATGTAAGAATCTTTCCTTACAGTCTTTCAGTGAGATACAGGGTAGAAAACTGGACTCCCACTCACAGGCAGATTTTTTTTTTCCCTTTGCACACTTGTCAAAGAATATGTCTTTTCCTCTTAGAATAAAGAGAGCCTATTCACAGAAATTCTGTGAGCAGAGCCTCCGTTTCCCCATCAGTGAAACAAGGGCAACGTCTAGAGTGTTTCAAAAGACTCATTAATAAATAGTTACAAACACTAAGTTTAAATAAACATATGCAAATCCTGAATATTAATTCTGTAAGAATTATGTGGGGTCACACCTCCCTAAGTATTTTTGTAACACTTGATTTTTATTTTTTTTTCCCCGCCATTAACAAAACTGCATAGGTTGGCCTTGTAATTCTGGGTTTGTAATTGAGCCTGCATTCAAAGACAAAAGACCAGATGATCCTGACAAGCTTCTTCAGTGCCTCTGAACTCATTTGTTCCCAGGATTGGGCTGCAGATATTTTTTATTATTTTATTTTTAAACAATTTACGATAAAATACCTGGTGAGTACTATTGCCAGGGCACGGTTCACATTTTTCTCCCCATCTCACAGTCTTAAGAAGCCTTTATATATATCCGAGCTCTGATAACTGAGAAAGATAGCCTGCTGTTCTTACTCAGCCAAAAATCGCAGAATGTCAGAGATCCAGCAGGAAGAACATTTGGCTGCTTCTGTCACTCCCAACAAAATCTCTAACATTTTGTTTTATTTAATGGCTTCACTTTTCATAAGATGATTCAAACCCCTATAGGGGACCTACATTAGTCTGCTGACATTTTTCTGCTAGTATAATTATTATGTCCTTCTACAGTCTGCTTTTCATCTGTGCAGAACTTCTCCCCAGCACAGAAGAGTTTAGTTAAAGACCTCAAGGTGGAAAACTGGAGAAGCCAGAATAGTTCTTCAGCATAAGGTAAGGTGGAGGGCAACTGACTTCATATAACTATGCATGTGCTGGGACACCTGGCAGCTGATGGCATCAAATAGCAGATGGACACAATGCAACTAAGAACGTTCCTACACTGAAAAAAAAAAAATAAATATTGGCAGTGAGGGGAGAGGCACGTTTGCCTCTCCTTTCCAGTCCACCAGGCAAAATAGGTTGCAGGTTTCAGCTACTTAAACCATAGCAGCAATGTGGGTATTTCTAACACAGTACATACTGCAGTATATATCTGTATATCACCCCATTAGTCACAAATCATAACAATTTTACTTGATTACTCCATGTGAAAACCTACCCTACTGCTTTGTATTCACAATAAAGCAGGTTTTTTAAAGAAAGAAATAGACCCCACAGGAGTCTAATATCATCTATGTATATATAGGGCTATTGCTAAATGCTTAGAGGTTCAGCTTTGGTTTTTTAAGGACAATCATATCTAGACTCAGCTGTACTTTTAAGCCAAGGTTACAGCTAGCCCCTTGAACACGTGTCTTTTTGTTGCTAAGCAGGTGCAGATCTGAAATCAGAATAGAGCACACAGGATAAAAAGAAAGCAAATCCACCTCCTCAGATTTAAAGACAATATTGCCTTGGTAACAGGTAACACATGTGAAGTACATGGTTAATTAAGGCTTCCAGTTATAACAGCGACAAAACAGAAATGAAAATGAGAAGCACTGTAGCAAAATATAGACAGTCCTTAATAGTCAGGTAGCTTAAAATACATTAGCATACACCATTAAACAATTGAAAAGACAACTGTGTAGGTCAGATGGAAACAACGAACAGAAGTCTGGAAAACTTCGTGGACTAGAGTGCTCTCAACAGGACAAGGAGAGCTCATGCCCTGTTCACTGGTGAGCAAGTGGAGGAGTAAGGGGATGAGAAGATGAAGTTATCTGAAGCTATTTTAAAGGAAGAATGCAATCGCATCCACAGTTTTTAAACCATCCGCTGTCTTTATGTGCAAGGATTATACAAAGCTGAAGCAGACACAGATATTCGTGCTGAACACCCTTCATTCATCCTTCCTCACCAAGCGACTCTGACCTCACCTGCCCCTCTTGGAAAAAGTATGAGGGATGTGAGCAAAAGGCTAAGCATTTTGGAGTTGGAAGAACTGAAACAGGGTCCCTTCAGCACAATAGGCAACCACTTTGACAGCGAGAAATGGAATATGAAAACAAACACATAAATAACAGTAGATGAAACAGACCCAGTTTACACAGTGGAGCATACAGCTCACTAAAATTAAAGGTTGAAGAAAAGGACAGTGAGTTTTCCATAAATGCTAAAATCTGGACAATACTGCAATAAAGGTGTTTGAAAACCTAAAAGCATGTATAACAAAAAGAAAAGGAATGCCTATCTCTGCTGGTCACATTGCTGGATATTAGAATCTCATCATATTCTTAGCAGATGGATTTCTGATTCACAATTAACTTAATTAACAAATAAATAACTTCTTAAAGCTCCATCTGATTAAATGGGAAACTGTCATGGTTTCAGCTGGGACAGAGCTAATTTTCTTTCTAGTAGCTGGTATAGTGTTATGTTTTGGATTTAGTATGAGAAGAACGTTGATAACATACTGATGTTTTCAGTTGTTGCTGAACAGTGTTTAGACTAAGTCAAGGATTTTTCAGCTTCTCATGCTCTGCTAGCAAGAAGGCTGGAGGAAAACAAGAATTTGGGAGGGGATACAGCCAGGGCAGCTGACCCAAACTGGCCAAATGTGTATTCCATAGCGTGTGACATCATGCCCAGTATATAAACTGGGGGGAGTTGGCCGCAGGGGGCAGATTGCTAGGTGGTGAGCGAGTGGTGAGCACTTTCATTGTGCATGACTTGTTTTGTATATTTCAATCCTTTTATTATTATTACTGTCATTTTATTATTGTTATCATTACCATTATTAGTTTCTTCCTTTCTGTTCTGTTGAACTGTTCTTAACCCACAAGTTTTACTTTTTTTTCCCTGATTCTCTCCCTCATCTCACTGGGGCAGGGAGGGGGGGGGAAGTGACTGAGCAGCTACATGGTGCTTAGTTACTGGCTGGGGTTAAACAATGACAGAAGCTTTGAAATAGAAACATTTTCTATCTATGATACAGAATGCCTACTTCAAATAGAAGAGGTGGATTGATCTTTTTAAAAAGTTTTTTATTACAGAAATGTGAAATTCAATTTGACATATCATTTATGACAAATAGGAATGCATTCCTGTGTGTAGAGTACTAACACTAGACATATGTACCAGGCCACTCAAACATCCATTTGTACAGACCCATTTGTATAGCAGAAAGCTGAATCTCATGCCACAGCAGTGTCAGCTGACAGACTTAGCCCAGTGTTGACAAGCCAAAGAAAATTATCCACTTCCATTCCCTGTTTAGGCATGTTCGCATTCAGATATTGCAGTGACACTTCTGAACAGTGCCATGCAATTATGGACTGAAAGGACTTTTATGTATGTAAAGGGTATACAGCACAAGGAACAGCACGGTCACTTCACACATACCCACAACTAAGTGTTTTAACCCAGTTTGAGGGAAGATTACTAAAAAAAGTCAAAGCGGAAAATGCTCACAGCATCTAAAGTCAGGCTGCCTGTCTGCTGAAATATTGAATCAGGTGCCTAAATTCTTGCAGATTTTGACTCAGTGCTTTTGTTACTCTCTAAAAGGAATGATAATAAATACTCTCCAGATTCACAGAAGTCTGAACAGGATCGACTGGTTTTTGCAGAGGTCTCCGATAGCATGTGGTAGTAGGCATTACTCAATTGTAGAGTTAAGCTAAATTTGACCCAGTAACCTACGGTTGAAAGAGAGAATCAGTCTATCTAGTCACAAGTCTTTTGAGACAGCCAACTCATTTTGGATGTTTTCAGAGAGTCACAGAGATAAAGTATCAGCCATATTCTCTTATTTATATATATAAATACTATTTATATAACTCTGCAGCAGAGCTTTTCAGTAGATACAGAAATCTAGTTATTGATCACTTGTAATGCTTAATTCAATTCTGAGAGGAAATGGCCTACATTTCATGGATACATTTCATTAAAAGACTATTTATTCATTTCGCATTTTGTAAATGCTTTAGCAGCGAGATATCAATGCAAGCTCACAGGGTAGTATGATGAATTGGAAGATTTGTTACCAGTCTCCAGCAAAATGTGAGCAAAATGATGTTAGTACACTATGATCTCCTAATTTAATTAATAGAATCACAGGAAAATAGGGAAAGAACAGACCCAGAAAGGTCATCATGTGTATCTCCTTGCCCTAAGGGAGACTCAAATACACTTATGTTGCATCTGACAAAAGTTTGTCTAATTCAATCCTTAAAGATCTCCAACGACACTTTACAGCCACCTCAGAAAATCTATTCCAATGATGCTTTATCTGCATCATTAGAAAGTTTGCAGGTTGGTTTTTTGCTTTGTTTGGGGTTTTGGCGGGGTTTGTTTGTTTGTTTGTGGTTTTTTGGGTTTTTTTTAATATCTAGTCTGAATCTTTCTTGCTGCAGTTTATGCTGGTTACAATCTGTCCTACCACCTGGAATACAGAAAACAGCTTAGACCCTCCTTTGCTACAAGATCCTTAAAGTTTTCAGAAGCTGTGTATCCCCCATCAGCTTTCCCTTCCTCCATCCTCTGAACTACGTAGGGTTTGTGTCAGTCAGTTGTTACATGTCCTGTTCACTGGGCTCTGATCATTCCTGCTGGTGGTCTGTATCTTGCTTTAAGTGCAGTGCCCAAAACTGAACACTATATATTCAGCTAAGCCTTTACTAGCAAAAGAGTTACTTGTGCTTGTAAGATAACTAAGCTGTGCGTGTCAAAGCCTTGACTTCTCTGTTTTTGTGCAACAGTGTACATCTTGGTCACTCACTGTTTGGCCTGTGACCCAATATAACTCCCACCTCTCTGACCTTGAAGAAAAATTGTCCCCTATTTTAAAGTGAACTACTGATAACAACTTTGAATGCATTAATACAGCTTGTCTTGCACGCCAGCAGCCATAGCTCCAGCATTTCATGGCATTCTCACAAGCCAGGTAGGGAAAACTGGCTGGCCTCAGCGAAGCCCTGACGGTATTTAACACCTACAGCTTCTTGTCGGTCCACAAAACATGCTGCTTTATTGTAAAAGGAAGTTAGACTCATTTGATATGATGTGTGCTCAGTAAACCCACACTAGCAGTTATGTATTTCCTTGCTATGTTAGAATTGCTTATGAGTATTTTAATTATTTATCCCCCCCCCCCTTTTTTGTTGTTGTTGTTTTGAGATAGGGTTGAGGCTGAGCTGTACAATTTCTGAAGCCAGACACTGCATTTGTTTTTTGTCTGTTTCCTGGTACCTCAGCCACCTTCTGCTACTTTGTTAGACCTGATGACTAATGACACAAACATCGCTACAGACCATTTGTTTGCTGTCCTTGATCGAAGTTCAGCAGCCCCAGCTGATCCAAAAGCTTCTAATCTCTTGAATCTATTACATTCTTCTTGCCTGTCTCTCTCCTTCCTTTTCCAAAGATTGCAGCTGCCAAATGGTGGAGTTCACAAAGTAACACTTTACTTGCCTGACCTTCCTGAACGAGATTTATCCCTTTTCTATCAATATTCCAGCATATCCCATCAAGGCACGTACAGTAAGTAAAAATCTTGGTAGGTATTAAAAATTCTGCAGATAGATCTTATGCAGGCAGCTAAATCAGATATTCAGGCACTAACACAGGACTTGCCAGATCAGATGTGGAATGGAAGAGGAGAAGCTGAGAAGAAAAGGTTTGGAAATAGTGGAGATTTACTTAGGACTGTGAAGAGGAAACTAACATCTCATACATGTAGAATATTGGAATGACCCAAGCCATATTTCACAGCATTGGCCAGAGAAAGATTGTCACAAAATATATGCATGGGCAGTGTTTGTCATATGGTATGCCTAGAAAAGCGTGCAGGGCCCTGTGGCCATGTGCCAGCATAAAAATACAGCTCTGACTAGAGCCAAAAAGAAAACCTGTACGAAGTTAGATACACAGCTGGGCACCGCAGAACTGGAGTCTTAGCAGAGGCACTGTAACATACAGTTATGCTGCACAAACAGTTACTCAGACTTCTGCTTTCGCTTCAATTTTCCTGGCATTGCCCTCTTTCAAACTCCACATTGGAGATTTATGAAATCACTTATGATAAATCACTGTCTGTTTAATAGTTCCAGTACAGAGACACTGTTAATGATTAATAAATTTGCTTTAAAGTTCTAGCCCACATCCACAAAAGCAACAATAACTATTTTGTGCATACACGTATGTTTATAAGCTTAGCCAGAAGCCAATAATGAATAAGGCCCTGACCTACACTTCACAGATTCACACAGGATTAGGCTCCTTTTTTCCCCCCACAGCTTCTATATTTTATACCTTTTCCTGCTTTAATAGTGTAGCTCTAAAGTGCCTCAGGACTTTGTAGAAAAACACTATCAACATTCATGCTATTAAAAGCATTACGGGTTACTGTAAAATTCATTTACATTGCTATTATCTCTCCTTAAAAGTTTAAATGAATCATGTTCCCAGGTTCACGGTGACTGGAGCATCCAATCTAGCAAGCTGTGATAGATCAAGCAGAAGGCTGTGGCAGCCACGACTGAGGAAGTCACCCTGTCTTTTCCTCCTTTTTTCCTTAAAGTGAGAGAATAGCAAGTGGCCACCCCTCTGTCTGGAGAGAAGTGCTCGTCGATCTATGCAGGGACATGTTCATTACCTTTGTCCCTTGTGTAACCTGTATTCCAAAGTATTACAGCACTTAAAGTTGCATAACAATCTACTACACTGTATGTGTGCAGGAAAACCAGAAATTGGGCTTCCAGAAAACTCAAGGGATTTTGTGCTGAATATATTACTGTTATCAAAGTGGTTTATCAGGGAAAAGCATCGCCCTTCACAAGTCAACAGCACAACAGGAACCAGCATTAGCTTCACCAGCAAGTGACTCTACACGTTAGAAGGAGGTACAAAAATCTATGCTTTGTTTCTCTGGCCTTACAGAGAAGGAAATCTAGATGAAAACTTTTTAAGACTTTATATGGATGGTCTCATAGCAACTATAAGGAAGGAAGATTTTTGTGAAGAAAAACTTGCGAGATTGGAGGTCATCTCCTGACAGATGTGTAGGGAGGTGAACTGCCTACCAGTTCATAATACACAGGCACACGTAGATCAAAGAAGTTAATTCCATAAATACATTTTAGAATCACTACATCTGAACACTTAATTTACTTCTATGCTCAGCCACAATTTATTTATAATCTTTATAAATATGAGGCATTGGGAGAAGCAGGTCAACATAAATTATTCTTCAATCTATAACCACATCATGAAGTAGATGAACATATATTCTTAGCTTTACATACTTTTTACATTAGATACCTCATTTGATGACCATGTATTTGTGGGTTATCAACTGTTTTTCCTGAATTTCTTGTTTTTAAAAAGAAACAGTAACTGACAGGAGCTTAGCAGAGGAAAGTGTCTCCTTTATAATTGAAATACAAGCAAGGAGGATGGAGTCGTTAAAGTCAGCTTCAATTTGTTTGATATCTGGAATCAAAGAAGTAAAACATAGCCTACAATCCATGGTTGTTTCTGTTACATTAGAAAAGCTGTATTTTTCCATTTGGAAAAGTAATTGTTGATATGGTGGCTTGCAAGATTTAAAGTCTATTTTCTGTCAAAAGACCCAATGTTCCTTCCCCTGAAGTCAGTGGCAAAACTAAAAAAAGCTGTTATTGTTTCTATACAGTCTCTTTATGCATGGGACCAGAGATGAAAGAAACAGGGAAAAAACCCACCTTCTTTCCAATATTTGGAACTATAATATAACATAAAATACTAAACATTATCCAATCATTTTCAGTTGCTGAATTTCTAAGGTTCAATCTTTATTCTGTATGTGAAATAATCTCACCTTAAAACCTGCACCAGAAACAACCTCTACTAACACGCTACTCCCAAGTGCTTTTGTTCTAGGGGGAAAGCATATGTTACTAACTACTAATCATTAACTAATTGATATATATTGTCTCCTCTAATCTGAGCATACAACTATTCTTACATGTTTCAAAGCAAAAGAGGAAGCTGAAACCATCTTAGGAAGATTGTTTTCACTGCTAACTCTTACAGCAACATGTTTTTCTGGACAGCAGAAGCTGAGGGAGCTAACTTCTTTTGGGGGATACCAGAGGAGCACATGGAATTACCTCTGCATTGATCAAGCCTTGTCTTTGTTTCTGTTTTGTCAGTTTGTCTGCCATTTTAATAATCTGCAATTAGAGATAAAGGTCTACAAACTTCCAAGTCCTATGTACGCTTCTCTGCAGCATGTTCAGTTTATAGCTGTGCAAGAGGTTTCACATGCCAAAAATCTTGCCTGCTGTTTTCAACTATTTCATTTAAGCTAACGAAAGTTTTTATTTCCTCCTACAAACCTTAACTGGAAAGAAATTGTGGAAGATGAGAGTCAGAACTTTGACTTGCCATCCTTCCTTCAGCAGAGGATTTATATTCAGGGAGTTAATGCGTATTTAATAATGTAGTTCAAATGTTAACCTAAAAGCAGAATAGGATTTTCCCATACCCTTAAGTTTGATCCCTTGTGTATTTTGTCTGGCTTGCAGGGCACTGGAGTTTGTGCAGAAATTTGAAATCTCCTTGCATTAACTTGTTCTGTGAAGAAATCATTCCCAGAGTCCATTCCGCAAACCCCTTAAACCCAGGATCTTACACAGGTTGAGAAAGATGAAGTTTATTTGTATACAAAAAGGAATTGCTAATCCTGAAAGAAGGAAGATATGGTCTGGATTTTTCTCATGAAGTCATATTTCAGCGGCTTCATATGAAAATTCCAGGTATCTCTCTAAGCACTAGTGTTCTTGTAGGCATACAGACTAGAAAGTCCCTCTGAAACAAAACTTCTTTGAGCCTCTCTTCTTGCTTTAAAATTTCTGTATGCAAAGAGTTAAATATATAAAAAGGAGCACTGTGAACTTCTCACAAAAGCATGAGCAATGAGGAAAAAATACAGTACTGAAGCAGAAACACAGTCTCTATAGCCACTGCAATGTGCAGTGGGATTATACTATTCCCGAGAAAGACATTTAATGAAGAACTGCAAAACATTCTATTAGACACAAAAATATATCATACTACTTGTCCATCTTCAGCTCCTGCTGGAAGAGCCCTTCCACTTTACCAGTATCAAACGATTGTTTCATAACCAATTCCTATTTCTCCATTTTTTTCTTCCTTTTTGTTGCCAGCAAAGCCCTGCTATCATATTTTCAGAGTCTGCTTTGAGAACACATGTTCCTTATTGGCCAGGCTTTTTAACAAGAAGAAAGATGGCAGAGAAAAGCAGTACTGTTTAAAGCATGGGAAGTTGCAGAAAGAAAAGATACACAGAACCCTTCTTTAGCTAGCGGAGAAGAATCATTCCTTTTACTGAAAAATTACTGCATGAAATTCATCTCTGTTACATAGGACATCAATCTAAAAAGTCAAAATAGTCTCCCTTTACCTGAAAGGGAATCTGTGACTCAGCAAATATTTTTAAGTTACAACATACCCACTAATTCTTCTCTGCATGACTTCTGGTCAACTATTCGATTCTGTCTTTCCTGCTGACCCATTCACAGCAAGGGCGAATGCCTCCATGACAAAGCTTGCATGAGATTTTTCACCTTCTGGGGAGCCTTTCATGAGGATTCCTCGGAATAATGGAATCCATTTACAGAATAAATTTTGAACAAGCATTTAGACCCTTTTTGGTGCTTGACCTCATCTGCATCCATGATCAAAATACTCCACCATCAATTACAAACCCAACACTTCAATAAGAAATTAAACACACTTTACCATTAATTAATTACTGAGATATAAATACTGTCCTTTCAGCACACTGGAGAGAGAACACAAGTACAGAACATGCCATAAAGATAAATCACACAGCTGACTCTGTAACTTAGGTAAAAATACAGAGGATACTAGTGTTCAGCTGATAAACTCCCTGGAATGAATTTTTAAGGTGTTTAAGCTTATGACATTTATTACATCAAAGGCAAACTATCACAACTGCAGGGAAAGTAAACAGGAGGAACTGACAAAGCTTGTCTACAATTGGTACTAATTCTAGATAGCACAAAACTAGATTCATTATGGAATCTTAGAGAACAAATGGATATAGGCATCCGAAGGAAGGAATCTTTCCTAGTAGATGCCTAAAGAGACAGGCAGTTGAATAAAAACACAAAGCAAGAGGCCTGATGCATATTTTATACAGAAATCCATTACAGTTGCATATATTTCAATAACAGACAAAAAAAGAATGGAGACAAGCACAAACCTACAAATCATGTCAAGTATTATTGAATTAGCCTGAAAATTCAAAGGGATAAAAAGAAGTAAAAAAACCCCCAAAACAACACCTCTTGTTTTGTCCCCTCATTATCATCACAGTCCATAAGGGACAAATAACACATCAACAGATGTCTCTACTTTTACTCTAGACTCTAACATGCCAGGTACTACTGATTTCCATCAGCAAATTGAAGTTACAAATGTATAAGACCTGTGTCCTTCCTGGTCAAATCTGACCCTTCTTCCTTCATCAGGCACCTGCTCATATGAATCCTTTCTGTCCAAACTCAAGTCACAGATAAATTAAAAGGGATCACCTGTCTGTTCTTGGGGGGGAGGGGGGCACCCACACCCAAAAAACCCCACCAGTCCAAATTATTTAAGCACAGAGACCTGGTCCTGGATGTTTTATTCAGGCGAAGCTTCCGCCGATTCCAGTGTGACATGTGGCTCTTCTGCAGGTGTATGTATTGCTAGGCTGCGGCAGCCTGATCTCTTTATGGCTCAGTTACAACTCTATATACCAGCTCTGAAAAGGGAGGACTGCCTATTTCACCAGCAGGAACAGTCCCAAGAAACACAATACAATCACAATCCCAAGAAACATTGTTCTTCAGAGACACGCTTTCCCCTTCACTTCTGCCTTCTGTCGTTGGGAACAGTAATTTGTTGTTGCCTTGTATTAGAAGAATTAATTTCCTTCTTGGCACAGAATCAGTTATTCTGTCCAAGAGGAGAGAGGGAGCAAAGATTCTTCCCATGCCCTTTACTGAGAGTATAGCCACCAGCTTATCTTGCTTTCTCACTTTGCATCTGGACCTAAGGAAGTCAAAGGGAGTACAAACGCAAGTTCAAGGGAACCTGCAAGGGCATTTCTTTTTATTTGCAAGTTGTCTGCATTGCAATCAAGACCTGAAAGAACAAGAAAAGAAAGGTAGAAATGAAATCTAATAACAGTGTATCCAGCAAATGGACTGCTATCATCACTGTTTTACAGATGTGTGCGAGGGTAAGAGAGGGAAAAGAAATGCAATATGCATACTTTAAAAGTCGCGTGTCTTTGGACTTTTGAGCAGAATTCCTAATGCTTAAAATTAATCCTCTCTCTCTATATATGTTAATAACGAGTAAGAGTCATGACTTGGCAGTGTCCATTCATCTCAAAAATCATGGACAAATGCATATAGCCTAAATTCCAACTATGTCGCTAGCATCATTATCAGCCATTCACTGGGTTCCTACAACAGCATACAGGCAGACAACAGGAAATACTACTCTAAGGGTCCAAAATGGAAATAGATGTTCATAAACCTGTAATCCTCATTAAAAAAAAAAAAAGATATAGGAAAAAAGCTTATCAAGTTTCTGGTGAAATCAGGAATATCACCTGAATCTCCAGCCCTCCAGCCTATATTTCTGAACTGTATTTCAGTTTCACTTCACAGCCCACCTGAGTCATACCAAACCCAGAATTTCTTCACATTAAGACTACCCCCAAGCTGATGTGCTGAAGTGTTACTGAATATGATACAACCTAAAAATGCTTCTGGTTAATGACTCAGAAAACAATTAGACTAAAAATAGTGTCCCCCAAAGCTTATCTGTTGGCAGAGCAACAGTCTACGCTTCTACCACCCATCAGACGAGATTGCACCACAGCCCCTCCTCCTTCCCCAACCCCATGAGGGGCTTTTTCCCCCTTCACTAGCTCAAACAAACAGTTGCCCCAAGGTGAACGGACTTGCCAGATCTTCATTTCCAGTCCTTACCGAGTGATGATTTCTACTGCTAGGACACCACAAGAGCCTGAGCTGCTCAGCAGTCACTCTGATGGACCTTACTGTGGATATGTCTACATACGTACATTGCAATATCTGCATTTTGCGTGTACAAATTTACTGGCAGAGGGAGGAGATTAAGAGGACTTTAGACATCCTCTCCTCCCCTCCTTGCCATTTTCTCACCACAGCATCACTGCTGCTCTCCTCTACAGGATTTAAGGAATTCATTGAACTGGTGGCATTGAGGTGGACACAAGCCATGCCAGAACTCCCACAACCAGTCTGCTCCTCCATTCAGATGAGTAAAAAAAAAAAAGCAAACTTAACTGAATGGGTATCACTACTAAACCAAAACAGAACTTAAATCATGGTGGTTAGGTTTTTTTATCACTTAAGAATTAAAGATTTTAAAGACTTGTCCACATGACATTCACATGGACATTTTTCTTGTGAAGAGTCCTGCTACAGTAGGGATTTTCTAAAAAAAAAAAAAAAAACAAAAAAACCACTTACTGGATGGTAGTGGGGCTGAATGTTCCCGCTGCGGCATATCAAGCCTCAGAATAATACAATATTGTCTTTTGCTCTGTGAGTTATATACTCTTGATCAAATAAAGACAATTCTATTCATTTTGCTTGTAACAAAACTGTTTGAGATATTTGGCAGTTTAATATACTGGTGAGAGCAAAAAATTAAGGTCGCTTCAGAGTACCTCATCCTTGCTCAAAGCTCTCCTTCCTCCTAGTTTTTTTTGCTTTCTACAGCATATCTCCACTGATACTGTTCCTGGATATCTCTGTGTGTGTATACATCTCTAAAGGCTTACAGGAAAAAAAAAAAAGATGAAATGCTGTATTTGTAAGAGATAAGGCTTTGGTTTTTGGCTTGCTTTCAATTTTAATAGATATTTGGCCCCACTATATGTGTTTTAACCATATTAACATGCACAACATCTTTTAACAAACATATAACAGCCAATATAATGTCCAGTTACAAGACATCTTAGTATTACATTGCATACATGACAGTTCATTGCTAATGCAACCCATCTGGGTTCTGGAAGGCAAATGTGACCAAACCCAATTGTCTATTTCTTTTATTTGAACTGATTTTAAATGAGTTTTTGTATGTGAGGATGACCAGTCACTTCAAAAGGGACTTTGACAGGGTAATAAATACCACACCTATAAATAGACTTTGATCCATGAGCAGAGAAAATGTCTCCAACAATTTCTTAGTGCAATGACGGTGAAATAATGAGAATGAAATCCAGACTGAGCATCATTCAGTATGTTGTTTAACTCCAAGTACTTAAACACTTGCTTGTGAACCAATTTATTCATTATCTATTATGGATAGAGTTGGAAGCAGCAAGATAGGTCTGTAAATAATAAGCTGAGTGGGCTCGCTTTTTCTCTCTTTCTTATATAGCAGGATAACATTTGTTTTCTACTACTCTGATGGAAAAGTTCCAAGACACAGTGATAAATTGAGCATATAGGTGATAGGGCCCTGGTATTACATGAGCAGCCAGTTTAAAATTTTTTGGAGATACACCAGCAACACATCCCATCAGAACCTGCTGCTGCCGTTTCTACATTTGCATAAGCCAGGCTGTCTCACAAACTGCTGCTCCTGTTCCTACAGCTTTCCCAAGCCAAACTCCTTCAATCTGTTGCAGTTTTGAAGGCCAAACCCCTTCAATCTGTTGGTGCTGTTTCCAAGTGTGGCTGATGCTCCAGCAGTTGCCCAAGCCAAGCTCTGGAGTAGTCATTTGCTGTTTATTCTTAGCTTGCTCAGCTCTGATCCTGACTAGCTTTAGGCACCTAACAAGAACCCTAAATAAGGAGCCTACTCGCCTCAGACCCTTCTCTATTCAAACAGGAAGGAAGAGCCAACCCTAAAGGTTTGTTCAAATCCTAGGTAAGCTGAATCAGCGAGGCATCTAAAAAAGGAGTTGGGATAGATCAGATCCCAAGCTCTCCACTAGGCTCCACGGAGGATTCTCTCTTTTCTGTTGAATCACATAATCCAAACGGGGATACAATTGTAATATGATGCACCTGTAATAATTTGTGTAATACTTGAAAGGTATCTTCACCTTTTATTATTGTTGAAATTCCATCTGCATCTCCACAGCAGGAGGATGAGCGCTGTGGCCTAGTGTCCCATGCAATCCTCGCCACAGCACGAGGGACAGCTAGGGCTACTGCACACTCCTTGTGCGTTCCAGTCACATCTATCCCCTAGCAATGCTTTTAAAAGTTCCATTAACCTCATCCATTGGTTTTGTTACCTTCCTGACTTGCCCCTACAGAAGCAGCAAGCAAAGGCAGTGCACTAAAGGAAGACCTCCAGCGGCCCTTTTCCCTTCATAGTCAAGAGAGCCAAGGGAGAAGGAAGGAAAGTGTGTATTGTACCCGAGCTGGGATGATTTTACAGTGACTACCCTGTTTCCCTTGCCAATTCTAGATTTAAACTTTCTGCTGGCTTAGTGCCTCTGACAACAATGCTGGCTGCCTTGAACTACAACAGGTGAAGACCTAGCCTACAGTAAGTTTCTGTCTTGTTAACATAAGCCATGCTAGAAAGAGGCAGGCAATGTCCCTCAGCCAGGATTATCTTTTACAATTCCAGAAGTGTCAGCAGCGATTAAACTGACTGCACCTGCCCACTCCTGTTGCACCTCTTCACCTCTGGGAGACAGGGATACAGGTCAGCCACACAGCCGGAGAGCAACAGCCGCAAAAGATGAAGGCATTTTTCCCTGCATCCTTACCTGCTGGATTCTATGTGCAAAATTGGTTTATTCTGTATCTTGATAAGCACATGTCACATTCAAACAAAGAGTTATAGCAGGTCATATATTCCCCACCAGCATGTTCCCGTTTCTGTCTGCATATGCTTGACAAGTGTGTTTATTATAGCTTCCTGCTTGTTGCCCTCAGAGATGTGCTTGAGTTCTGCTGCTTATTTCACAAGGCTACACAATCAATGTAAACACTTTGAAACTTAAAGGAGGTTGTAATTAAAAAGGAAGATGTCAATTCATGATGATCCATTGAAATATTGGCTACACAGCTTGAAAATAATGCAAGTAAATTGGCTATAGAATCAAACTAAAAATACTCCATGTGAAGTACCGTTGAGGTTAACAGCAGGTATAGCTTTAATGAAGAGTCAGTCTCTGTGCTTGTCTTGAAATATGTCCCTTATTGCCATGCTCTAAGTGTCAAAAACACATGTAGAAAATTGGCAAAGAAAAGTCTGGGCCTTGGACTAATTTTTTTTTTTTTTTTTTTTCCTCTTTCCCCCTACCCCCATAAAAAACAATGCAGTGTTATAAATACTGCTACAGATGTGAAAAAACAATAGCATTTTATTGTTGTAAATGTTTACATATTTTTTGATCAAACCACCCAACCTAGCATTTTTCATCTTCACAAAGCTTTAGAAACAATACTCGGTAATGATCAATCATTATTGTACAGTCCATGAATACTAAAAATAGCAAATAGCTTTTTCCTTTGCTTTCATGTTTTTTCCTAAAAAGTTGTTCTTTGTAGTGTTGCGATCATCAAGCGGGCTGTAGCAATTGCCTCGTACTGTATCTTTATCTGTCACATGATCAAGATACATCTGGGAATCAAGTGTGCAACTTTTCTGCTTATAAATCTGTCATCTATTGAGAAAGATGACTATGTAGGAATCTGTTTCTCTTCATATGGTTTATTCCATTGTACCTATTTTCAAAGTGCACACCCAAGTCTGAAAACAATAATGATACAAACACACAAACTTTCTATTGGAATAAAAGGCTTCCCTGAGTTTTCTTCAGATTCCCATGCACTATTCAAATAATATATTGCATTTTCTGTATAAAGTATATCCTGACACAATATTTAATAAATATTCATTTTCATGTGGTTCATGAAGAACATGTTTAATCCCCTGAAGACTAAGTACACCATGTAAGAGAGAAACCAGAGCTGATCCTAAGGTATACAGCACATTAACCTATACTCACATTCTGAACGGTTAATACTCGGAAAAGCAGCAAGCGCTGCTGAAGAGTGGGAAGTGCTTTGATGCAAATGCAAAATACGTATGTAAAAACACTGCTAGTATAACTGCAAATTAATTTATGTTAAGAGAGGATCAGAATGCTAAACACCTTTACTGGAGACAAATGATGTTTCTTCTATTCTCTGAGGGTGTATTATACGTCTCTTGTCAAGTTGTTGCTGAGATACCATGTTATCCAAGTGCTTATATTGTGTTTTATAAAAGAAAAGGAAGAATTCTGCACGTACTATCATGGATTGTCTACCCACTCCTTTGCTGCTTGCACCTATTGTTTACAGCAGTGTTCCGGCACAATCAGGTACAGGAGGCTGCCAACATTTCAGTGGCTGCATTCACCCCTAGAGTTCGTAACTCAAATAACAACTGCATAATTTAATGCTGCGTAAGGGTTGAGTAACTTCACTGCATGCAGTTTTACTTATTCAAATAATGTTTTTTAGAAGAAAAACCCAAACGATATCCCTGCAAAAAAGCTCATAACACTTGGAAAGTTAACTAGTACAACAGTATAATAGAGACTGCCCAGCCTCATTAAAGGAAAACACTTTGATAATAAAGCTCCATGAGCCAACAACAGTGAAGTTATGCAGCAAACTGTCAGCTAAGATACCAAAATCACAAACTTAAAGAAAACCAACCAACCAAAAAAACAAACAAAAATACCCACCAAAGCTTCCCAAGCCCTGCACTTTTTTTTCTTCTTTTTAAATCCACACCACCATCACAGCTGGAAAATTCCCCTAGAAACTATCAAATATATGATACATTTTGCATCAGCCTCCAAAGCTGCAGTCACAACACTTTGGCATGGTAGAGGGGAAGTTTTCCCTATTTAGCATATAGACCTGTGTCCACTATGTTTCTTACCAACTGAATAGTAAAGCAGGTGAAATTTAACTCATATGCATGATGAATATTAGATGTGTCTAAAAAACCAGGACAAAGACATTTCCTCACAAGTATCAGTAATACATTTGCACACAATCATTGGCTAAAAATAAACAGAAAGGCAGTTCATAATTTTTAGGAATTGAAGGAGAAACATGCTACACCTAGCTGTAGGAAAAGGTGGAATAAAATGGAATAGCTCTGGAAAAATGATTTACCCGTGTATATTAGAACTGCTTCTATCCTTCTGTCCCAAGACTAATATTACAGAATTTCTGAACTTCAAACACCCTCTTCAATCACGAATACAGATCATTAACACCAAATAATTAATGCCATGAGTTCTGTGATATCAGATAAATTACTTCCTCAACAAAAATTACTTATTCATATCATAAGCAGCAGATTATGATGTGTATCAGGATGCTGTCTTAATTTTATCATTTTTTTAATTAAGTGACCAGCCCAATATCAAGATATCAGCGTCTTTCTCAGTTCCACAACTCCAGAAATGGCACCAGGCATCAGAGGAACCATTCCTCCTCATTCTGCAGTCTGCCAGGGGCTGTGCAGTGACTCCTACATGGGCAGGGAAGGGAGAGGAGGGATCCTGAACAGCATTACACCTATTGTCTTTGGGAAGGAAGCGCAGCCAAGCCCCGAGTTTAGATGGCCCATGCTACAGATGCCAGAAAGAAGAATTTTGATTCCTAATTTATCAGTCTTATAAGCCAAATATATATATAAGGACACACAGCTAGAGACTGTTACACTACTGTTCAATATTTGGAAACAGCAATGTTAACTAATTCCAAGTTCCTCCCTCTGTCATACACGCACACAAATCAGTAAAAATACCTTAAAAAAATACATAATCTGCTAATAACAAGTGATCTTACTGCTTTAGGCAGTCGTGAACAACAAGAGCTGAACTGCTGACTAACCACGATCAATAATACATCAACAAAGACGTGGTAGGTATTTAAAATCCATAGTGCTTATTTGAATGGGGTTTTGGGGTCATGAAAAGCAACATGACCCAAATTGTATTTACTTCGCTCTGAATTAATCTGAAAGTGACTTCCATATTTACTGACTTCATTTTTATCATTTTGGGCCATTAAATGGAATATTATAAATATTAAGTTAGATAGTTGTATTTCTTGTTGCTGTTATACACAAACTACATTCTTACAGCTCTTTGTAGGTTTTCCCCATCTTTTACCACTGGAGAATCATATAATAGTTTGGGTTGCAAGGGACCCTTAAAGGTCATCTAGTCCAACACCCCCCTGCAATGGGCAGGGACATCTTCAACTAGATCAGGTTGCTCAGAGCCCCGTCCAGCCTGACCTTGAATGTTTC